>BMAV01007038.1:750888-767294 GCA_019973955.1 Trichonephila inaurata madagascariensis
AAGAGAAACTTTACAAAACAAATTTTGCTCCGATCACATATAGCCTAAAGCAGTGATTCTCAACTTTTTTTTGTTGTTGCTGCGGTACACTTTCACCAATTTCAAAATTTGGCGGCACACTTTTATTAAAATAAGTTTAAGGTATCCGACTACGTTCGGAACCGGGATATTTTGGCAAAAAATGAACATAGAATGACCCATTTTCAAAATATTCTCCTTTTGTGAAAAATGCTTCAATTATAATAATATTTTGTCTGTATATAGCTCAGACCTCTGTACAGAGGCTCAACTAGAATTTTTGAAATATATAACTTAGAAGTGGGTTTATCCATGTTTTACGACAACAGAGGGGAGAAATTTTAAGAAAAAAACGCCGATAATTATATATATATTTCAAATGGTTGTAACTCTGAAAATAATGTGAATTTTTCAAAAATCATAGTTGAGCCTCTGTACAGATGTCTGAGCTATATACAGGCAAAATATTGCTACAATAGAAGCATTTTTCACAAAAGGGGAACATTTTGAAAATGGGTCATTCTATGTTCATTTTTTGCCAAAATATTGTATTTAAATAATTTTTTTTTTTTGTTTTGTCAAAATGTCCTTAAAACAATTTTAGACATGTATTGTAATCCAAGTGACACTAAATATCATGAAAATTATCCATTTATGCGCTTTTTTAAAATCACGATTCCGAACGTAGTCGGATACGTTAAAAGAATTTTACTTATCTATAATACACAATGTAAAATAGTTTATGATACTAATTTTCAATGTTAAATTAAATAATATGTACGACAAAGACAACAAAGTATTTGAGTAATTAATTACAAGAATGAATTTAGTGCGAAATTTAAGCTTGGTGATTTTGATAATTTTGTTCATATTTATTTGGTCATAAAAATGATAATGCCACTCACAATTCGTCATCTACATTTAAAAGTCTCAATCTTTTATGCGTTTTTATATTTGTTACTGCTGAAAAGCCGAATTCACACAAATAAGATACAGAAAATTGTAATAATATTAAGCTTTTTTGACTATTATGGGATAATCGCCTCTAATTTTAATCCAAAATGAATTAATTGACTCAATCGAATATTTGAAATTAAATCTCGATTATTACAGAGCGAAACTAGTTCTTCCTCTTCATTCAAAGTTAACTCATACACAGAAGTATCCGTTATCACAAATGGATTACGAATCCAATCAAATTTTCTATATCTAAATTTGGGAAGTACTGAATAACTCTGTCCTCTAGTGTTGTCAAATGGTCAATAATAGTTTTAGGAATGGTTTATTTCTACAAAACGGCCAAATGATTTGGTGCCGGACTGTTTTTTCTTTTTTACTCAGAGTATAATAAATAATTTTTAAAAAAATCTGGCGGCACACTTTTAGAATTTGGTGGCACAAAAAAGTGCCGCGGCACTGTGGTTGAGAATCACTAACCTAAAGGCAAACCAATTTAACAATTAAAAATGGATCTCAATTTAATCGTTTATTAAAACTTAGAAGTACGTAAAATTAAGTATTTTATTCAGGACTCAGCTTAAAAGCAAAAGATAGTGCAGATAGATTTTAATATTACACAATTTAATATTTATATAATTTTTTTATAATTCTTAAGGCTGTTTTCTGTTAATGTTAAAGAATAGGACCCAAATTTGGAACATTTTTTCAGATATAAAAGAAATGAAAAAATAATATGATATTCTGGCTTCACTATCCTTTAGAGAGCAGCCTTTTTTATCATACTTCCCATTTTTAACCGAGTTGATTTATTTTTTCTGGTATAAAATGTGTTTCGCATTTTTTATCCTATACCGTAATGTTAAATGGGCTTTGCCTTCACGTATTAAGACAAAAAAGAAAGTATTCACGGAATATTTTGAAATTTTTAAAAACACTATATTGTTAACAGAGGCACGAGTTATAATGTTGCAAATTTCCATGGAAATTGGGTCATTTTTCTGTCTGAAAATGTGCTTTGCGTTTAGTTAAGAGCTCTAGTACTTTTACCGAAGACAGCCTTAATGAATATACATTGTCAGAAGGTATTGCCAAAAGAATTTTTTTTATTACTTTATCAAGTAGGCTAGTTTTATTTAGTCATCTTGTGAGGCAAAACGTGAATTGATCCCCCTCCCCCACATATTAACTGCAATTTCTCATGCAAATATACTGATTGATAACAGCATTGTACTAACATTATGAAGAAACAGCAACGCGAAAATTATCATTCGATATACTCACCAAAGAATGTGCCGGTCTCGCAGGCTGGGCCCATGTTCTCCACTTGAGGAACTGGGGCTGGTGCTGATAGCCCCAGGCGGGAGGCATCGTGCAACCATTGAAATTGGCACGATTAGACGGCGTGTCAAACCTGGTTGGCATACCACAAATCATGAGAGAGCGAGAGCAAAATTTCACCGGACTGCGAATATCGTATGAGATGCAGATGGTGGTCGGATCGTTGACTCAGTAATCCAGCACGCGACTTCGGGAGTCATTGGAGAGAGGATATAAATCACGAATTCCCAACAATGAGGAAATGAAACGACACTTTTAAATGGGATTTATCTCCGACATCATTCGGACTTTCCCTCTGTGTTTTTTTAAAACCTTTTTCTTCGCCGTTGATGGGCCAGCGAGTCTTAATTCTCCGGGTTCAAAGAAGCAAGAAAAGTGCTGCACTTTCCTTCACACTCTGAATATGGATTTCAGTATCACTAGGTACGAAAAGGCGAGGTGATAACAAGATCTTTTACGCTTGATGCTATGCTCAGGAGCTGGAACCACACGACATTACACAAAATGAAATTATTTCTAAGCAGCTGGCTACACAGGTTGAATAGTAAGCAAATCATTCAATTTTAGAGTAATCCAGGCGCATTCGGGGCGATTCAAATAAATTTTCAATTCAAATCATTCAAATTTCATACAATGCGATATGATACGTTTTACAAATCCAATTTTCAACAACAAATCTTCAACATACAGTTTTACACATGCAGTCGAATAATCAAACACAAGCACCGACTTTACTTCAAACAAATGGTGACACCCTGTGACGTTTCAAGAGCCCCACCTGAGGTCACGCGTTTAAGTAGAAAAAGAACTGAGTCATCTTTTTCATGAACAAGTAAAATGTTGTAAGAAAAAGCGAAAGAGAGTCAAAAAAGGATGAAAACCCACACAGCAAGGAATGGAAAATTTTTTTGCAGCAGAAAAGAAATACCCCTCTACTCCGAGCCACAGACTAACTCGAATGAAGAAAACCCAAGTTTGAACAGTACGCCATCTAGCCAAGTAGGTAGGTAGGTTGGTTGAAGTCGAAGTTAACACGCGTTGTGTGTAGCTTGGAACAACACCTCGGGTTACTCGCTGAAGTGGAACAATCCAAACGAGGAAACTCGCCTATCGGCTTCCGAAATCGGAATTCAGAAAACAATAAAAAAATAAATGTATACATTCGAACGGACTGCGTTGGGAAAAACAATAAGAAAATAAATAAAATAGATTATGAACAAAAACCACAGTAAAGTTAGTTTGGCCTTGAGATTCCAGCATGTTTTTGTTTATTTACTTCTTATTTTTTGGCGAAGTCAAAGACATGCTAGAATGAAATCGAGTCTTGATAAGAGATTGTTTTAGCTAGGGAAAAATGACTTTAAAAAAGACTGTAGAACTTATTAATGTGAGAATTTTTTAACGGTCAGGTAATTTTTTAGAAGTGAAGAGTTGAACTTAACGGTTAAAATAAATTTTGTCTTCCGTACATTACCATTTCTGAGAAAGAAGAGCGAGACAGTCCCACGTAAGTCAAAATGGATGTTATATTATGCAATATTATAAAAACAAAAGAATAATGATTTAGTAGTAAAAATCCCACAAAATAGCGGGAGTTGAAATTTTCAAAAGTGTAACCAAGACACACGCATATAAAGGTATGTATATACAGAGAGAGAGAAAGAATCTAAAATATTACACTGGTATGAATTGATCGATTATTTGTTTATGTAATCCGTCATCAAGAGATAAAACAAGTTAACAAGTTTATCATTTCTCAAATAACTTGCAATCTTTATTCGATAAACTATGGACACGTGTCCGCAACTTTTCATGTGAATAAATAATGATTTTTTTTTTTAAGTATACTCATAGGTAGCGGTTAATTTAAGTTTTCTTACAAGAAAATATCGAAATATATTTATAAACATTATTTATTGCAACTGAAATTAGACGAAGTTAATTTAATGTTTAAATTTTCAGAGACAATCATAATGCGTATTTAACGACAAAATACATTAAAAAAACTTTTTTTTAAATAAATCTTTTTTAACAAAATTGTTTTTTTTTAAGTAAAAGAGAGAATTGTAACTTTTAAACGAAAGATATTAGTTTCGAAATTAATCCAACATAGATTTGAAATTAATTTCACTTTCAACGGATAACGAAAATGTGTATTTAAAAATATAGAGAGAGAAATAAAATTAAAAATTTATAACCAATGAATAACATTAACAATATACGCAACTAGAAGAATTAATACACAATAGAGAAACTAAATTCAAAAGATATGTAATAATAATAAGTAAGAAGTATTGAAATAGCAGATAAAAACATAGGCAAACAAAAAAAAAAAAGAAATACGCATTTAATTTTTTATAACAGTTAAAACTCGTCACCAGAAAGCAATAAATATGTTACAATTTTTTTAAAAATTACAAAGCAATTTTAATATATCTTAATTTTTAAGCGCAATTTCTAAAAGAAAATATTAACAAATTCAAGCAGTTGTGAATACAAATATAAAATATAAATATGCGAATATAAATCATTAAAATATTGTAAGAAAAAGAAATCTCTTAAATTTTTAATTTTTCATCGGTCAATTTAACAGTGGTTGTGAATCATAACTTTAAAAAAAAAAAGACGAATACTAATCTTCGAAAATTCTAAATTAAATATATACCAAAAAAAAAAAAAAAATTAAAACGTAAATAAATTAAAATATTTCATCATTAAATAAATGGGTAAGAATAAAAAAAATACATTAATTTGTACTACGCCTTTACATTAATTACTGACAAAAAAAATCCATATTTAGTGACTAACATAGGGAGCTCCAGACCGTCTAAGACAGTGCTCCGCAACCTTTTAATCGCCGCGGACCGGTCAACGTTTGTTAATTTTACCGCGGCCCTCTGAGGGGGAGGATGTTGATTTTTTATATTCTAGACTGTTTTGATTTTATAATTTTAATTTAATTGTATTTATAATCGTGACTTCTGAATAAAATATATCTACACCAAAAAATGAATATAAAGTAATTTAACAAGGAATATTAAGTGATTTTCATAAAAAGTAGCCCAAACCTAAGAAAAATACACCACAGTAAATAAAAGAGAAATAACAATGTTACTTGTGCGGACCGGTAATGTTTGATCCACGGACCGGGGGTTGCGGAACACTGGTCTAAGACACCAACCGGCGATCCGTGAAAAACTTTTGATGGTCCACAGAAAAATTAATCATTTATATTACTATGAATATTTATAGTTTCAAAAATGAGGAATAACAAAAAGTATTATGGAATATGGATTAAACTTTTTTTAAAAAAACTATCTATTACTTTTAGCGAAATTCCTCCTGAACTTAGAGAATTTTTATCTACTTTTACAGGTGTATCTAGCAACATTTGAAAGTGAGAGTTGGCAACCATAATAAATTGGCGGCATAACACTTTAGTTTATTGATATTGCTTTGCGTTGGCGATTTGTTCGCGAAGTTCTTTTTCTGTGCTATGGAAATATAAATAGAGACCTAAATAAGTGACAGTATAGTTATAATGGTTCGCCAAGTACTGGTCAATTATATTAGTAGTTAACTTAAAAATTCTTAAGTTTGGCGACCACTGATATCGAAAACACTTAGTAAAATATAAAGGAAGTAATGTATAACTCTTTCAGAGATCTACAACTTTTTATCGTAAGTGACTTGTATTATATAAATATTCTATTTAACAATATTTACTATTATGTGTTTTAAAGAAAATGTTAGAAAAATGGACCTCGAACAGTCTAATAAAAAGATTAGATAGAAATATGCAATCAAAAGACACATCACTAAATTAGGCATTATATTTATCCCGATGGTTCTCTTGCTCTGATTGTTATTCTCTTATAATAAGTAACTCTCTTATATTAAGTAACACTAAACGATATTTAATATATCATTAAAACAAGAACAACGATCGAAATAATATTGAATACTAGACAAAATATACTATTAGAATATTGCTCTTTTATAATTAAAAATTTGTGTCATTGAGGTATATAATTATATCAAAAATTACAATAATGAAAAAGCATTTTTTAAAAAACCTAAATATAATAAGCATTTTGTAACATTTTTTATTGTATTCAGTTAAATTATTAAATAATTGTTAAAAAAGAATAATAGTCTAATTAAATACATTGATCTGGTGGCACATCTGTTTTCGAACAATTTAATAAATTTATACACTATTTATCCCGTTGTATTCCAAGACAACAGTATTCCATGTTGTAAAAAATATTGAAGAATATATCATTAAACAAGTAATATCTATATATATAAAAAATTTTGAGTTAGTACCTGCATAGGTCAACGAAGAAAATTTTTATTTCATTTACTTTTTATTAAATAGTTACAACAAATATAAATATGTATATACATATGACAGAATCACAATATTAAGTGACAAAATAGAAAGCGATATTTTCCTTGCAATTTTCCATTTTCCTTTCTATATAGGGTGTTGGACTATTTTATTGTTTGTGTTACAATTTATTCATATCTTAAATTTAATCATTCTAATAAAATAGGACAGTAAAAAGGAAATCGCATTCTCAGAAATTAGGCCATCACAGGTGGGATTCGAACCAACGACCTTTGGATTAGAAGTCCAACGCGCTATCCATTGCGCTACAGGGACACAACAAACGATTTTCCTTTTTATATATGCTGTTGGACTATTATTTTTGTTTGTTACTATTTATTCCCTTTTTTTACTTAATTAATGAATTAATATTTGAAAAAAAAACTGCATTAACATCAAGAGTCATCCATTACAAGTTTAAAAAAAAGTATTTCATTAACGATTGAAAATTTGTATATATATATATATATATATAGAGAGAGAGAGAGAGAGAGAGAGTGAACTAATAGTAGGAATAGAAAAAAAGAAAATGAATGAAAATAATATTAATGATAATGCATCTTTTTATTCAATAACAGTTTAGTTTTTGTTTCTAGTCAATTCAATCAACGATTTACGCAGGCGCATAAATGCCTCCACTCATGTCCTAGAATTAGCCCACTTCCAATATTTCATAACAATGGGAACAACTTACAAAAGTAACCTCAGTGGCGAAACAGCCCACAGAGGACGAAGGCTAACAGTGCATATCTCAGTTTTCATGACCTTGGGCACTGAGGTGCATGAGCAGATGTTCCAGTCAGGCGGACAGTCTGACTTGAAACCCCCAATGTTTAGTTCCCAAGCAAGCTTGATAGTCCTTTATCGACCCCACTGAAGGGATGAAAGGCTGAGTCCACCTAGCCCAGCCCGCGGTTTAAACCCTGGAACTGTGGCGTGGAGGCGCGATACGCTACCACTTAGCCACTGGGCAACAATTTACGAAGTTGGACCAAAATTCAGTTAAAAAAAAATCACCCAAAACTATGCAAATATTTTGAATTTTCATTCACGTGACTGATTTTATTCCCACCGATTTGGTGTTACAGAAACGCAATAGAAGCGCGATTAGATAAACAAGTGATTAAAATCAATTCTTGGAAAGTTTGCTGATCATTCTCGCGATAAAGAATTATTTCAATGTTTCGTAAAAAGAAATTAATTTTACAGTTGTAGCATTTTGAGGTTAAAACGTTTGATAATGAAACCCGCAATCTTGAACCCATTTTTACCCAACAATTACGAAAATTTCGCTGTATTCGCGCCCCCCAATTTTTTGAAGTTCCGGAGGCACCCTGAATTCAGTTAGCACTGTGAAATTTTTGATTAAACAAAATGCTGTACAGTTATCTGTCTATTTCAGTTCCATTAGTTATGTTAAATAATAAGGAAATTTTGAACTTCATAGTAGGAGAATAAAAAAATTTTATATACTAATAATATTTATAATTTTTTTCCAAATGTGCATTAGATATCAAATCGTAAGATTAAAAAAAAAAAATTTTTTTTTTTAATCTTTTCTTCACCAGTAGAAACTACTATCTGTGATAAAAACAACACGCTCTTAATACTAGTTATATACAATTTTTAAAACTAAAATTCCTCAGAAAATTTTATTGTCAACGGTTCATACAAAATTGAATTTTATTTAAAGTTGAATCTTTTTTAAAAAAAATCTCCACAAAAATGCGAGTTTAAATTGTATACAAAAATATAATTCATTAAAAACGGTTATTGTGTTAACTGGGTCTTTTTTTTAAAAAAAAGATATCATTAAAATTAATAATTTATTTTCCCACATAAAAAGTATATAAACAAAAATTCTTTCTTGTAAATATCTCGACAACAAATTATTTTTCACATTTCCTAAACAGCTCTTTCACAAGAATTTTTCAAATTTTTTTTTAATTTAAATTATTTTTTATAATAATAAGACATACACACACAAAAAAATGCTCATTACAGTTACCCATTAAACCTCGTACCAAATTCCTGTTCAGATATTTAAGTTAATTCGCTCATTATTATACATCATTCATTATACACACATCATCTCGAAAGTACTTCTACAAAAAAATCCCTCCTTATTAAATAAAAATACAATCTGCATACGGCGAAATGTCTTGACCCAAATACGACAGTCAAAACACAAACGGCGCTCTCAATATATATCCGGTCCCTTGCGAGAAAAAGAGGGGCAAGAAGCAAAGGGCAGGGGAGGGGAGAGAAAGAGGGATCCGAGCGACCTTCCGCTGACGGCATTCTTGTACCTCGTCAGAGAGAAACGGTTAAGCCTTTTTTTTCCCCTTCTTTTTTTTAATTCAGCTACACAGGTAAACCTGTTCTCTGTCATAATTATATCTAAATCTCGCGGAAGAACTAGATCTCCTTTCTCTCCCTCTTTATGCAGATTTAGTGGTACTTGTTTCCCTAGCTTTCTCTCTACCCCGGCGTTTCACTCATCATCCTTGGTTTATACATAACCATATATAGAAGTATGAGGGAGTAGTAAAAAATAACGCCCTCACTCACGCTATGGTGTTTTAGAAATAAAGTATAAATAATTTGTCTGTCAGTTGGAATTTTTTTTAAAAATAAACGCGCATCTTTAGAGTATTTTATTATAAAATTTTACTTATTTTAGTATATCGGTTACATCCGATAGATACGATGCGGAAGTTAATAATAAATCGAAGAAAAATACGGAAGTGATATGCTTTTGTCGCGTGTATTGTTTCAGAAACGTGTTTATTTTTGCCAGCAAAGCTAAATTACTTTACTCTGTTAGACTATTTAATGTGTATTTTGATTTGGAAACAATATTTAGAGTAAATAGTCTGTGTGTTTACATATGTACAATAACACTAAGTTAAAAATTAAACCAATACATTTCAAACAAGAATAATATTAATTCTTCCCTCTCTCAAATACAAATATTGATTTAACCTTTTATAAGGGCATGGAAAGTTGCCACCAACTTCATCAATTTAAACTCTGCATCATTTTCTACTATTCCATTTACGATTCTTTTTGCATATAACAAACCTGTATCTATTTACAAAGCATATTTTATACACTTGTGGCATTTGCCACATGTTGATCCTTGTTTTCATAAGTTTCAAGGAAAGTAATATGCATAAATAAATCAATTTCATCAGCATCGATAAATATAAATTTTATCTATTTTGCAAATCCTTTTCTTAGATTGTAGTACTTATTCAATATGTTATAAATTTCAAGTAGAGAAATGTAAAAAGAATTAAAAAGCATAAAATGCCAAGCCTTTTCATAGCATATAAAGGACAATGGTAAGCATTTTTCACCAAAATAAAAATCAAATTAACTTTATCTAATAAGTTAAATGAATTTTCTTTCTTAACGCAATCTCAAAAATATTTTAACGTGCCAACAGTATAATCTTCGCATTGAAGCAATCTCCAAAAAAAGGTGACTACAGATTTGTTAAAAGTATGTCAGTTCTATGTATTAAATGTCCACATCCTGGATGAAAAATTACAAAATGTACTGTTTTTAACTTGATAAAATGAAAGTTAAAAATGTGTTTTAAAATTACCAAAAATAAAAATATGTATAAAGAAATTCAAGAGATTATAGTAACAGTCCTTAAAATACTATTCTCCTCGGTAAAATAATTGATAAAGTGTTCGCACAAAAAGTTTCAATAGTAAATAAATAATATATATATTCGAATTCAACAATAAAAAAACTTAACTGTATTATTTTCCATAATATTACATCTTTCCTCGAAGTAAGCATGGTATTGTTTCTTTTTAAATAATGTTTTAAAAATATAACGATATTGTAAATTGTTGCAGTTATCAATACCTAAAAATACCTGATCAGTAGTAACACGTATTCATTTTCGTAAATAATTTTGGGAACACATTTAAAATATTTCGAACTGTTTAGGTTCGTACTAAAATTTATCGGGACTTATCTATTGGTTACGCAACAATAAGAAAGGTTCGTTTCTCTTTTTTCTCGGAAGTTTGTTTTGTAGGGCTTTAAAAAAAAGTTATTTATTTTTTTTTTGTTACTTAGAATCCTCAAGCTTATAAATGAAAAATACTTCCCATTTACAGCTTTTGTAATCCATTTAAAAATCATTACATTCATATTAACTAGAAAATCTCTTATCTCTTTCTTTAATCCTATACAAGAATAATACTGAATTTAGTGAAATACCGTAAAATCCGGCATATAACGCACATTTTTAACACAAAAATTAAGGTCGAAATGAACGGGTGCGCGTTATGCACCGGATATAAAAATGAAAACTAATGAGAAAAAGACTAATAGATGACTCACGTGAGATGCAATGACAAAAATAATCCATCAGGAATATATAACTTACCTGAAAAGAAAAGAAAATACGATTAATTTGAATGTTATACAATATAAAATCAAACATAACAATCGCATTTTTTAAGAAAAACGTAAAACAATCTTTTAAGTATGCTAAAATTACGTATGAAATATATTCAAATATCTTGGAACACACACACATTATATATAAATACCGTAAAATCCGGCGTATAACGCGCACTTTTAATACAAAAAAGGAGATCGAAATATTCGGGTGCGTGTTGTACGCCGGGTATAAAAATAGCTTAAAAAAAAAACAACCCAATAACAGAAAAAAAATTATGTTTCTACATATATTGAAATACTTATGAACTTAAAGGGTTGTGTAGTTTTAGAAGAGTATACTGTTTTTTTTTCCCTCTGAAACTTGGAATAATACTTCGAATAAATGATTTCAAAACATTAGAGCATTGGGCACATACATTTTACGTTTCTTCGTAAAAAAAAAAAAAAAAAAAGGTGTGCGCGTTATACAGCGAATATACCTAAAAATTAAAAATTGCAGATTAAAAATATAGGTGCGTGTTATACGCAGTATTTTACGGCAACCGTTGGGCTTGATATATAAAAGTTCAGCAATATTGATTTCCGCAATATTCATAAAAAGTTCAACTTCCTCATGGTAAAAACTTTATATAAAAACAATAATATTTTTTCACCACCATATTTAATCAGGCTTTATTATATATATGCTGTATATTCACACAGCAAATTGTTTAACCGTTATCATTCACAATAGAAGTTAATTACCTGCGAGTACATTGCACTAAATAATGCTAAATAACGATAGGAGTTTTTGCATTAATTATCGTTAATTGGTCCACTACAGTTTGATTTAATTTTTTTTCTTTTCGATCTATAGATATCTGGAAAAAGAAAAAAACGCTAAATGACCAGAAGGAAAAATTATTCGTAAGCAGGTTAACTACTCCGTACCATGCGCGCGACTTAAAGGGTTAATAACCTGTAAAAATATCTATTTTTCCTTAATTAGCAGCTTCTGACCATGGTGTGATCGAATTTTCCTGGTAGAATTTATTTGTTACGAAAGTATTTCACCTCATTAATACGTTGTACACATGATACGGTATATAAACTCTTCAAATTAAAAGTACACACTTACGTGACACATTGAAAGAAATTTTACATCAAATATATAGCTATACATAAATGTTTAAAAAAAAAATGCATAGTAACATCAAAATTATTATACTTTGCAGTGCTCCGATTAAAGTCGTGGGAAAAAATAGTAAAATTCTAAAACTAGAACTTTTTTTAAATTTCAACACCCCTTCCCACTTTTTTCTAATAGTACAGTAGAACGTCGTTTATCCGAATGTTTATTAACCGGAACGTCAAATATCCGGACCAGTTTTTTTTTTTGTCAACTACATGTACGGTATATGAATACGTTTTCGAACAGCGCAATGCTCAACCGTTGTTTCGTGTAAGGCCAAAAACATCTACGTGGAATATTAGTTCAGTTTGTTTCCAAGTGAGGGGGTGTATACGTGCTGTTTTGTTGAGTTGTGAACTGCTATGGCTTCGAATTCAAAACGGAAGTGCAACGTCTTGAACATAAGAGACAAAACTTAAAATGCGATGAAGATGTAGAAATCTGTGGATTACATGCGATGCAGACGACTGTGGATTTCAAATGCTAAATGATGACGAGATTCTGACTTCCGTGCACGAAGAATCCGACCCTGTCGACGAAGAAATGGATGAAAAAGAGGACAACAACAACGAAAGTATTACAAGGGTTCATCAAATGCTGACGCGTTTTCTGCGAGGCGATTAAAAAATTACATCCTATTTGAAATCTTTTAAGGAGTATATATCAAAAGCTAACGTGGAATTTTGATTTGGGGAAGACCAGATTTTTGTACTAGTCAGTGGCGCACACAAAGTGTGTGTGTGGGAGGGGGGGTCCGGACCACCTCCCCCCATAGCCCTTGATTATTTTTTCGATTGCTTATAATCCAATGTATGTAGTAAGTAACGTCTAATTAAGTATTTGTTATTAATAGTTCATTTTATTAATCAATGCTAATTATTTATTCAATAATTAATTCTTCATTGTTTTTTGTTCCTAAAATCGACGAAATCAAAAGAATATGTTGGGCGGCGTATTGAAAAATCATACGAGAATGGTGAATTTTCGACCCAGGACCCCCCACCCCCTTGAAAAATGCCTGTGTGCGCCACTGGTACTAGTTGATATGGGCACGTTTTAAACAAATTTTGCTTCAATGAAAACAAAGCGCAAACGGTAGAGAGAAATAAAGTTAAAAATTAAGGCTGTCTTTGCTTGCTGTTAAATAACACCCGAATTTCGAATATTTTTTCAGATATAAAAGAATTAAAAGATTAATATTATATTCTGGATTCACTATCCTACAGAGAACAATTTTTTTTACCATACTACTCATTTGTTCTAATGTAAAATGTGTTTCGTATTTTTCTCGAAAATTGGGATGCTAAGTGAGCTTTCCCTTTATGTCAGAGGTACTCGACCTTTTTTCCTGCAGGGCCGCATACATACGTCAGCTATTTCAAGCGGGCCGCATACATACGTCAGCTATTTCATGAGGGCCGCATACATATGTTAGGTATTTCAGTGGCTGCAAATGCCAGAAAACTTCTATGCAGTTTTTGTCTCTTTTCTGTAAGTTTTAATTTATCTAGAATAAATACGTATGTCGTACCTGAGCTTTCTGATAAGAATAGATTCATTTTGCACTCTGTATTATTGTTGTATATATTATATTTTATTCACGCACATTTTTTATAACGCATCGAAGCGACATCTGGATTCACCACGATGCTCAAATCTGTTAACGTGAATCTACAAAAATAGAAGAGTTTCTGAATATATTCGGGCATTTATGCACGATGTGCACTTAGGACATTTACAAACGATAATATATATTTTCTTTTATTAAAATCAAGCTTATTTAATTTAAATAAAATTTAACTTAGAATTTTCATTAGTTTTGTTTCCCTTAGGTTAAAGCTACGTTCAAACACTAGCAAATTCAACAAGAATTAATATTACATAATGTCACAATTTTAGTGAATCATTATACTAACAATTATTACTACATAATGAGAGACTATATGGAATAAATCCAGCGCAGTAAATAAAATAGTGCAAAATTGCTTATTTCTCCAAGGAAGAGCAGATAAAGAAAACTTTGAACAAGTATAAAAAAAAATTTTTTTTTTGTCAATTGCTACTTTGATCAACAAAGAAAAATTTTATTTCAGCATTTTTTTATTGAATAGTTACAATTACTATAAATATGTATATACATAGAACAGAATCACAACATTAAGTGGTCATTAATTTTTACTAATTATCATTTAAGTATCGTATTGTCATCCGAAACAATCGTGTATATAAAATTTCAGTTCCACTGAATACTTTAAAACGTGAGAAAAAAACATTTTCAAGTTTTGACACAAGTCGCCAAAATGGTCGCTATGTCGCCAAAAATGATGCCAACGTGGCTGTATTTGTAATTCTTTAAATAATTAGTTTTAATCAATTAATTTTAATTAATTATAATTAAATTATTGTATTGTCATCCAAAATAATCATGTATATAAAATTTCAGCTCAATTGAGCGCTTTAAAATGTATTTTATTAACGATTGAAAATTCCAAGATAAATAAATATATAGAGAGTGTGAGCTAATAGTAGGAATTGAAAAACAAAACAGAAAAAGACTTATAAAAAGACGCAATTTTCAGAAACACTGTATGTGTGTGTGAAGGAGTTAAATTTACATCTTCGTGAAGTCACACATCTCGTTGTTTTCCTCTTTAAGCATGTAATAAGAATTAGTAAATGCGCATTTGAGAATTTGCAAACAAAAGATAACAATGAAAATAAACGTATGCATATACAATATTTGCTCGAAGTGAAAAATATTTACCATTTCAAAGGATAATATCTCTTGCTTCCCACTAATGAATACTAAGGTATCGAAAACTTTTATCCCACAATTTATCTTGATAATAGTATTAAAAGTAGGAGGTAAATTTCGATCATCCAAAACATCAAACAAGAAAACATACATACAATTAGTAGAAGCTATCATCTCTCTCTTGCAAAAGACTGTTAAAATAATTACACAGCTGTTTTAGAAGTTAATATGTTGATTTTCTTCAATTATTTGCCACGGATCTTGAAGGCAACGCTACGGTACGTAACATTCACAAAATCTCAAATTGCACCTATGTTTCAAAGTTGTTACCATAACAAATGCCATTTTTATTAGCAATCTAGTCTGATTGACTATTTCTCTACAAAAATACATCACCCCACCACAGATGAACAACAAACCGAACATGTATCCATTTTCCCAACAGGAGATACGCCCTACCCATGAATCACTTCAGTCACCAATAGATGTTTCGCCTCCCACGATGGGTTTTTGGACTGTTTATTAACACCAGATAAGAGAGGATTAAAACTAAAATAAAAACATGGGGTCAAAGTTTGGTTGAGTCAACCAACCCCCACAGGTTCAACAACACAAGTAGGTGGTGGGAAGAACAGTGAAAGTGAAGTACACAGTAAACAAATGGAAAATGCAACATTGACATAAATCGATGGGGGTAAAGAAGGATTAACTTTCTCTGGTGCGAGCCCTACCCAAAGACTTACTACTAAATTATTTCTTTTGTTACGCCCATAATAAATTCCAGCGAGTTTAAGAAGTCTCGTTTCCCTACTGAATAATGAAGTAGAGACCTTCTCAAGGTCGTTCTTGTTTAGGATTAAAAGAGGGAAGGCAAGGTATAAATAACATTTTAAAAAAAAGAGTTATATAACAAATCGTGGGTTTCTGATCGTCAAATAAGTAGAAAATCACGGATAGCACAGATGTAATGTAATAATAAAAGAAAAACTGATACTTTCACTAATAAAATATTTTATAGATATGTAGGATGTGAACATCCTGACAACTTTTCACATAAAATCTTCCAAGAAGCTTATGTGGGTGTATTCTTAAAACAGCGATTTTTCTTTACGAAGGGGAATATACCATTTTTACTTTTTGAATCTCGTACTTTATGATTGCAATTACAGAGATTTTAAAAGAAGTTAACGATGCGTCATAGTTTTCGCTGTAGCATTTCTATTCTATAATTGGGAGAAATGACACTAAAGAATGTACTTTTATTAACAAAAAGTTGTATCAAAATCTCATTTTATTTTTAATCATCAATAGAACTTTGTACTTAAAAACTAGATAACACA
>BMAV01007038.1:782441-814888 GCA_019973955.1 Trichonephila inaurata madagascariensis
AGAATGATCTCCCCTTTTTTGCGGGAAGAGTGGTATCAGAAAACAAGTTGAGTGGCCCAAAACTGTCTCGTGTGAAGCCGACCAGATGGATCTCCAAACTTTGACAAGGGAAAAGATTTCCGTAGTAAATATCTTTCAGAAAACTTCTACAACCTGACATCAGGCATGGGCCAACAGGACTCAGGCCTCGGCCACAATAGAGGCTTCGTCTTCTCCACTCAGCCGCAATAAAATCACGAATTCGAAGAATTTCAACGGTTCAATGTTATTTCCGGTTGTATTCTTCGAAAAACTGGGAATTTCGGACGTGTCAACTGGCTACATGTGTTGACACTGTCGTCCATATATAGGCCTATCACCATACACTATCATTACTCATTCAGTCAAAGGTGTAGTCGGTTCTGTTAGTTGTGCGATTATAAGTCATGCACCTTTATTTGCTTCGGGTTTTGTTTATACGAGTTTTTGACAACGTATATTATGTACTGTCTATTTTTAATCACGGGTAGGGTCTACATTTGTTTAGAGGCCCAGGGCCTCGAGAAGTCTTAAGACGTCCCTACCTGACATGTGAAAACTTTTATGTTTATTTAATGAAGCCTTTATTTTGAAGTGGAATGTTATCTTGAGCCAGAAACCTACCTTATTACGCAACGACTTTACTATATGTCTGCCAAAACCCAAAAACTTTTATAATATCGGGGGGTTGAATAGAGAGTTCTCGCGTATCAGAAACAAAATACTCGCAAGAAAGTTGTTTCAAAAACATTTCCTAAAAAAGGAAGGTCATTTATCAGGGATCTGTAAATTTCGCGGAAAACTGTGATTTTCAGAAACCACAAAATACACACACACAAAGGGAAGAATACGAAAACATTTACACAATCTAGGAAAGAGGTAGAAATCAAACACATGGTTAATGTAGCAATCGAGAAAAGAACGAAAAGTATGCATGTAAGAAAAAAGTGGAAGAAAATCGTTTCCCATCCTCTTTGTCCGCCAAATATATCTCCATTGGGTTGCAAGTCGTAGCTTATTTTTACCTTCGGACAATCATATATGTCGTAAACAGAGTAAGAAAGGAGAATTAAAAAGAGGAATGTCAACCTTTTTTTAAAATAAAAATATTCAGTTTTATAAATAAAAGGATTTTATAAACTAACTTCTCGATGGAAAAAGACTGCAATGCGAAGTGGATATTTTGCTGAATAAAATTACTTAACGTAAAAAAAAACAAAAAAACACAAAAGTGGATTTTTTTGCCTCGGTTCAAAAACAATAGAATTTTCTCGGTTGCTAAATATTTATAATAGATAGAAGAAAAGATTCATACATATCATTTTCCTTTTGTTTATTATTATTTCTAAGTTTTATTTTTTTTTAAAAGAAAGCATGAACCTCTGAAAGTTTCAGCGTCATTGGACACACAACATCCATAGTAAAACTAAAACACTAGCAACAATTTCTTTTAAAAAAAATTTCTTAAATTATTTATCAATCGTATGTAAATAGTCAAGAATTAAACAATGCAACAAATTTGTCAGTTAAAAAAAAGTTGCTATGTATCAGAAAATTTCTAATATATTTCTAGAATGTTTTGATAAATTTCAGCCAGTATTATCACCGATAAAAAAAAACCAGCCAGTTTTTACAATTTTTTTTATATAAATGGGTAGTGTAAAAAAAAAAAAAAAAAATTGTGTGTATATATAACAAAACTTACTTTTCTCTCCCTTCTGATTTCTATTGATATAAAAATTCTATCAAAAGTATACTTATTTTTTTATAATTTTGTTTTTAAATATAATAGTTCTTACATTTGCGTAAAACAAATATCTTTCACACATAATTTTAGGCGAATCTAAAAAAAGACAAATGTCACGCGAAGAAAAACTGCCATGTTAAAAAAAAGTGCTGGGTCGGAGAAAAAAATATAATTACAAATTGTAATATTGATAAACTTATATGCAAAAGGAACTTATATAAAAAACGGTTTTAAAAAGAACATACATTATATATAATTTTTCAATTATTCAAGCCAACGAAGTTCTAGAGCAGGGGTGGCGAACCAGTGGCATGCGTACCATGAATGGCACGCGACACAATGTTTTGGGCACGCGAGTGATTAAAATGGTTTGCATTTTATTTCAAAATAACAAAGTTTACTATGAAGTATTACGAACAAACGCGAGTGATCGGTCTCGAGGAGCACAATCGTTTGTTATTGTCTTGCCTTAGTTAAGTCGTACAATTCTTTATGATGTAAAATTAGTCTATGCATTGTCTATGCATAGTCTACATGTCTATGCATAGTCTAATTGATACAACTGTATTTTAAAGTTTATTTGTGTTATACTTACGATTTTTAACTGTTATTCAACATAGTTCAGAACAAAAAGTACACGATAGTAAGTGTAACAGAGAATTTCTAACTTGGTGAATCTAGAAGTATAGCATTATATTAGTAAAGTTTTATGTTCTGGAACAGTGGTATGCAGAACGCCGTCTGTAAAACGGCATTTTGAAACAAATCACAAATCCTCTTGTAAAAAAAAAGGGAACCATAGCAAAAATAATTAATTCCTTAGAAACCATTTGGCAGATGACTCCACACAATTCAGCATACATTCTACTAAAAGTAACATCTTACAATCCTAATAAAATTTATTTAATATCCAATCTGCGGCAACAGAAGTCACACTAATGTTACTTTAATTTGAATTACACGTATAGCTAAACAATTTTCAACTATACAGTTCAAAAAGTATTTTTCGGTAGTAAATAAAAAGTTTTGAGTTGTTAGTATTTAGTTTTATTATTTTCCTTATAATCGCAGGTCAAAATTATTTGACAGCACGTCTATACCTCATCAAACATTTCTTTAGAAAAAATGGCACGTTGATCCATAAAGGTTCACCACCCCTGTTCTAGAGCAACACGAAGGGGCTTAAGAAAAAAAGTTTTAAATGTTTAAAAAAAAATGTAAGTTTTACCACGGTCAAGGATTAACAACGTACCACAAAAATGGTGACAGAAAATTTGAAATATTTACCGTGTAACTCATATGTGAGAACATAACTTTATCAACAACTTTTTAAAATGCGAATCATAAATGAAGATTAAAAACAGTAAAAAGAACGAAAAAGTTAGCAACGTCTTAAGCATTCCACCAATGCTTAATTTTTACTTCTACGCCATATGTTTGTGTGTGTGTACTACTGATCTATTGACATCATACTTGCATGAATCTTAATTTTATTGTCATTATTTTGGCAAATGCCTGCCAGAAATACGAAGCTGAATAAATATGTATGAAAATTACACTATCCAAAAATTCTTTATATTAATAGTTTTGCATCAAATACATCGTATACTGACCTTTCAATAATATCTCTTTCTCACGGCGATTTTTCAAAATATTCAAACATATTGAAAACTTCCGATACTTTTTTCATCTACGATTAAACAAATAACAAAATAAACTCTCCTTTAAAAGAAAGGTAAGAAAAGTTTACATACACCACTGCCTTATACCAATAAATATTTAAAAAAGTAAATAAATAAAAATATAAATTAAACAAACGGCTTTCTGATCCATTTAACGCGGTCTTCTGCTTCTTTTCTCAGCAAAAATACTTTCATTTTCATTGTTTGCAAATTAACTCTTCCTACTTTGTCAATATAAAAAATTTTATTTTTATCTCAATTATATTTAAATAAATTATAAGTACTTATTTCGATGCTACCTACCACTAAGACCTACTTAAGCATTTATGCTCAGCTCATCGTTCAAATCCGATTAGAGAGTGCTTTATCTTCTTAACTGAAGAGGCACTTCAGTCATTTAGAGCTTATTAGGATAGCATAATTTTGAACTTTGTATTACGTAGTTTAAGGTCTGATCCTTCAAAATATATTCTTTCTTTTTTGATTAACATCAGATTTCTAAAATCCAAACACTTGAATGAGACACAAAAAACTACATAGTTCTTTTTTTATTCAAACAATTAAACACTCAGCGTAAGAGTTATAAATAACGTAAGGTAAACAGAATAATCCAACTAATAGGTGAGTGAGTGTTTATTAATGTCGTACTCTATAAAACAGGAGCGGGCAGACATTTCCAGGGTACGGGCTACTTCTAATTTTTTCAAGGTCCTGCGGTTCACCCGGTGACAGTAGGAGGGAGGGAGGTCCACGGATTCCGACCCTCCTCCATAGTTCTTGATTTTTCCCCAGATTGATTACAATCCCATGTATACAGTACGTAAAATTTAATTATGTATTTGTTATTAATATTTTTTTAATTAATGCTAATTATTTATTCAGTAATTTATTTTTTACTGGATTTCTTTCTCCGATAATCTGCAAAGTCAAATATATATATATATATATATATATATATATATATATATATATATATATATATATATATATATATATATGTTTGGCTGCGTATGATACGAGAATGGTAGACTTTTGTCTCTCGCCCCCCTTGAAAAATTATTTTGTGCGCCACTGCCCAGTGTCGTAGGTGTGGTGAGGCAAGGAAAAGGTCTACAATAATTATTGTAATTAAATAACAAATACGGAATATGTACTTATCTTCAGAACTAAAATAAAAAACTAACACTTTTAAAACCGCGTTTAAAGCATAACACAAGATACATTCATAATAATAATAGCCACAAATATAATTATATTAAATGATACATTTAGTATCAAGCAATTCAAAATACATTAAAAAATAAAACATTTCCCCCTAAAGTTGATTTTCGTTGTTATAGTCAGTAGAAGACATAGTCTGCATACAGTCAGCCAACCTTGAATATTTCCGTACATCATTACGAGCTGCTAAACTCTTCAGGCGGTCACTTCAAAATGTCTTACGGTCCCCCTGTCGATCGCGATCGATATAATGCCCACCCCGGCTATAAAGCAACACGAGGGCTATTGGCAATATGCCCAAGGGAACCGAGCTCACCTGAAAGGGGTTAAGAGCTACAAACCGGCCTCCACAGTGAAGTGATGTTGACAACACTTGAACTGGGACCCATTCCCTCCTTCCTTCCAAGCCCCCTTCCCCCGGCCCCTTTTACAGCAATAAAAAAAAAAATGATCGTTTTAATAAAACTTATTTGAAAGTTCAAAATGTTACACATGTTGGTCCCCTGTAGCTTAGGGGCGCCGTATCCCAAATAAAGCTGATACGGTGGTAACTGCGCCCCTGACTAGAAGATCAGTCTTTAATACGCCTGCATAAAGAAATGAATGTGGGCTCGCAGGTATGAGTAGAATCCATAGAAATATTACATTCTTAAGTGTATTCATTGAATGTGCTTTCCACATGACAAAAGGGTTCCTCAGACCTCTTAAGTAATACCGAAAGAATTGCGTGTTAATATTAGTTATAGGGTTGGCAATTCCGTGTTATATTTTCAATCCCGGGATTAGGATTGGACTTTTTATTAAAAATAGTTACACATTAGCATTGAAATTGCATATAAAACTGAAAATATAATTAAAAAGTAGTACATAATGAAATTAAAAAAAAAAACATTTCTTCATTTCTTGTGTTTCTGTAAATAAGCTTTTAAAAAACATAGCTCGAACAGCGTTTCATCGTTCAAACGGATTCTTACCTTTGTTCCAAATTTTCCTGCCGAAGAAAATGCTCTCGTTCGGGTTCTATACTAGTAGGTGTTATCATCATTATATAGGTATATGTTCTTTTCAGGTAGTCGCCACGTCTCCCTCCATTTTCAAAAAGGAGATAATTCTTTTTGAATTTTTGATGACAGTGTCTCAAATCTAATAGACTGCATTTGTGGCATATATATATCACTTTGATAACTTTACCTAGTTCTTCTGCTACACTGAATCATTTTTGTGTATAAATTGATCTAGTTATTGAATCAGAATGTGAATCGAATTCAAGTATTACCTTATTTGAAGTAGAAGATCCAGTTGCAATGTTGTTAGTAATGCAATATGATTTGCAGTGTCTCGAGTCTTTCAAGCAGGTTCGCTATTAATTAACGGCATTTAATTGAAGAAGGAACTGCGACAAAATCTATTCTTGAGATATTGCTTATATTATTGTAAGTATTGCAGTGAGCTACTTAGATCTGTACGACGTTTTCCCATACGAGAAATGAGAGCTGCATTATATATTTTTTTTTTACTTATAGTACTTATAATTGCACAGAAAAATTTCTACGTAATATTTCATAAGCAAAATATAAATTTTCTAAAAATTAAATTCTTAGAAAATTTTGACGAGAAAAATTTTTTTAAAATATAACTCAGACAAAAATTAAATCCCGGGATTAGTTATTTTAATTTCGGGATTGGAAAAAATACCGGAATCCCGGGGTTGCAAACCCTAATTAGTTACTAAAACTAAAATGTAACAAACAAAAATACAAATTTTGCTCCTCTATCAAGTTTCCCATTCTATCTTTATAAAGAAAAAATTGTACTTTAAGAGATGGACTTAAAATTTAAAACGATTGAGAACACACCGATAAATGGTCGCAAGCATAACGGTAAATGTGGGTTAAAACCCTGGATGGCAGGAGTGCCTAACGGGACGTAAACGACGTTAAATCAGGAAAGCGAAGAAATCCGTGTCCTGCAGACGGACACGCATTGGGGGTGGTGCGGAACCGTCCCGTCACGGTCGGCGCGGATAAAAAGCAGAGGGCGGGACCTAGGAGGACGTTCCCTACGTGTTTCTCGTGATTAATTAACAGAAACAGCTCTCGTGGTAAGACGATAACAATTCCGTATTGTTGTCGTCGTTTTATACGTGACTAATAATCTATCTGCAGCTTATTTGACGAGATTGGAAAATAATCAGGCGATGAAAAGAAAAGATTCATTTCATTAATGAACTGCAATTTTAAATTTAATTTTGTAATAATTTTAGTTTCTTTTGTATCGCACTTTTTTAATATGTTTTATCGATAGGGTTAACGAATTTGATGTTATGACCTTTCAGCCTTGGTATATGTGTAAAGTAAATTACTTGTGAAGACTAAGTTCAATAACACCTCTCATTAATTTATTATTATTCTAGTTCCCATGAATATTTATTGCATACAATATTCTCATAATCCCCACAAGAACAATAATAATTATACATTAAAAATTAATCTTTCTTCTCAACGCACACCTTTCTATTACATAACATTGTGAATTATTTGGTTCAAATCCCGGTTATCTTTATTTATTTTTTTTCTATTTTTTATTTTTATTTATTTCTTTACAAATTTGAAAACATAGATCGAAGAGTAGAAAACAGTTTTAATATTTCCCGTAAAATTTCTTTCTCACTAAATAATTTTAATTATTTTAAAGAGAAAATAAAAACACGACACTTTTTCGAACAATCGGATTTTGTAGAAGTTGCACTTTAAATAAGAGGATTTGAAAAGAAAAAAGAATACGTGGACAGAAAATATATCAGAAACACTGGCGTAGCTAGTTTTGAATGGGTCCTGTATCAAAATTTCTTCGGGGGCCCTTTTTTAGAAATGAAAGCCCTGTTAATGGGACTGTAGTTTCACATGTTGGGGCCCCTGTTAGTTTGAGAGCCCCATATCATTGGTACGGCTAATACCGTGGTAGCTACACCTCTGATTATAAATAATAATTTTTTAGTATTACAAGAATTTTAAACAGTTTTTTATTATTATTTTATTACTTCTAAAAAAATATACTCTTCTACAAACATTAATATAATAGAAAAAAAATTTCAATTTTTCTAAAAAAAAAAAATGTGCCCGTCTCCAAGTTTAACGTTTGCAATATACATTTAATCTTTATAGGAAAATTCCTTAAATTAAGAAATAATTTATCATATATCTGTCAAGCGCTAAGGCAAAATGACCCTGGAAACATTTCATGAAGCAATTTTTACACTTCAGCATAAAATTTTACGGCGAAATATTTCAAAATAAATTGAATTTGTTTATGTTCATCTTCTATTTCTATTCTTGACGTCAGAAAACTGTTACTGAGCAAAAAGCTACAGGAGATTATAAGTTAGATAGGGATAAATGTTTCTTAGGATGTAATTACAGCCGAAGATTACCTAGAAAGTTTTTACCTAGCTACGCATTTACTATTTCTTCTTTCGCATTCGAAAACAGAGATGTTAAATCAAGGTTTTGCGTACATTTTTGTGAAATTCAAACTAGCAGACGAAATATCTTTCACTTCGGTTCAAGAATAGTAATCACTTATTCTCAAAAAGACAATGATTAAATTCAAGCTTAATTTTCTACATTTAAATTTAAAAAATAAAAATTTAGCAAACAGAATTTACACACCGAGGCTGTGATTAAAACAGGTTCGAATTTTTGGGTACTTTTCCGTTTCACTGGGGTTGACGAAAAAGTCGCCAAATGATACAAACGAAATATTCCGAAAGGTAACATTTTACTACCATTTTTAAAAAATTTTCTTACGAGTAACGTGTTTTACATAATACATTAAAAATGGATGAAAACCCAATGAGAACTAATATTTATTAATATTTTTTGTGTGTATATTGTGTGTTGTCGCCAATACCGCCAAATTAGCGAGATTAGCACCCGCGAAAAGTATCTTTTATTTACGAATATTCTACAACAGAATTGGTGATTAACATACAAAAAAAAAATCAGTTCTAAAATTCATACAGCTTTTAATTCAGGATTCCCTCCCCCTTTTTTCTATTTAAAAAATCAGAAATAATGACATATATTAATGGTAAATAAATTTCCATCAGATGGCAATACACTTTTTTGTAGATTTTCAATAACATAAAATTAATACAACTTTACAATTCATCCAATAATTTATTAAATGCTCTGTAATTCACGCAATCTATGAGATACCGACAAAGAAATTATAGAGGTTCAACCGAAAAAAAAAAAATAACTAAGATATACTCCATCTGAAAGTTTCGGAAATTTGCGCACACACACACAGAAAAAAGTTTTCAAATTTATTTACTACTAATACCAAAAAAAAGAAAAGAAAAGGAAAAGAAAGAAAATTATTTAAAAAAATCACAGCTTCTGGAACGAATCTAAACTCTGGAAATATAAAATTCATCTTTCCTTTTCAAAACACCGCTATGTGATTTACAGCCTACAGGGAGAAATGGAATAATACGTCGATATAAAAAGACGATTTCTCACAGAAAAATGTAATATATGCTTTTAAAAATATCAGTTCCTACTACAGATAGGGCGATTGTAACCGTAAACTTCACATAGCACCAAACATTCTTTATATCCATCATTCGCGGTTCACCGATAATAGCAGATGAAAACAAAAGAATGACCAAAACCCTCAATTTTACATATATGGAAAGAAAGAGGGGAAGGGGAAAAGGAATAAAACCTGAAATCGTTTTAGAAGTCGGAAAGGAAAGAAGGGGAAAAAAAGAAAGATGAACGTGAGAAAATCATATACGCCAGAGTTGATGAATTTAAATCCATACTATCCAAAAATCTTCCACAAAGCGCACCGATTCTGATTCAGACAAATGCGGAAGTAGAATTAAATTCGAGACAAACACGCGAAATCTCTTTTGTTTCGGTATGGCGTTATTTTATTTTATTTTTTTCATTTTCTGTGTTGCCGTTTTTCCGAGTTCAAAAAAGCCTTATCAAAAATAATCCCTTGAACTATCGTCTGCTTTTCTATTGTTCGCGGTAGTTTGCTAGTTTGTTGGGTCATTTGGCAGCATCGTCACTATCTTAAAAATGCGTTTAGATAAGAGGATATAACTTGATATGTAACGGAAAACAAATCATATATTTGCACAACAAATTCGACAGGTTGATTACATTGCCTATTAATATAAATATAGAAACATCAGTATTCATAAAAAAGATTGTGTAAACAACTTGATACATGTTTTAACTGCATTAATAGCAATTCTTTTTCCTTTTCAAAATTACATAAAAAACAATACACTTCTTTCTTTCAGTGTTTCGTTAGTGCTTATTTAAAAGGAGATCACAAATCACAACACATTTGCTTTCCCCGACTAAATCCTAAAAAATTAAATTTAGTTTAAATAAAATCATTAAAGGTAGGGGTGGGCAACTGTTTTGGCTCGAGGGTCTGATTGTAAAAACGGTGAGTACCGGGAGGCCGCATCTTTTAAAAATGATTACATTCATTGGTTAACTTTGTACCTCAGAACAGATATAAATTGAACCATAAAAATCAATAAATATAAATCAAATCAAATAAAAAAAATAATGGCAGTTTCCTTTAATTTTAAAATCATTTTAATAAGACAAATGTACCCTATCACACTTTTGTTTGTATGTAATAAAGATTTGTTCGCGCATGCGTGTTGACGTGGCCGTCCTAGTGGAAAGTGCGAGACAAATCCTTGGTCGCGCCCGAAAAAGAAATCTCTTCAAGGCAGATTTTCTGTCTTTGCGGGCCTCTAAAATCTCCTTTGTGAACCGAACCGCATGTGGCCCGTGGACCGTTATTTGCCCATCCCTGATTTAAGGAATTGAAAAAAAAAAAATGAAAAAGAGAGAGAGAAATCGATGTAATCCCAATAAATTCTGCTAAGTCAAATGTATTTCAAACGTTTTTTATCGCAAACATTCCCGCTGAATTTTTTCAGTCTGTTTCTTGATTTCTCGAATATAATTTTCTTCTACTTGTACACTATTATAGTTGTCTCAATCTGTGATATACAAAAGAAACTATTTAAAATAAAACAGATACTAGTGGTTACTTCCGAAAAGCATTAAAAGAACACTAAAAAAACATTACTCTTGGTAAATTCGAGAATATTTAATATTTAATAAATTTAATTTGTTCATTTGAAGACAGATTTTGACCAGAGAAAAATTTTATATTTTAAAAAAGTGTCAGAAAAGGCTAGTGAGATAATATTATACATCTAAAATTAGATTGTATTTTATCAAATTTATATTCAATACTTATTATTTAATGAGCCAAAAATAACTTTTCAAATACATATACATATATGATAAATATAAAATTATTAATTAAAAAGCAATAGTATTTACAGGACAATCACACGAGATCTAGAGGAAAACTTTATTTCACAAGATTTACATAATTTTTCCTCGTAATTTAAGAACAAAACTGAATGTTGCTGTTTGATTCGATTTTAATTTACGTCGCATTGGAAATCAACACGAGGGCTATTGGCGATGGACCTCGTAATTTTGAATCATTATCAAGTGACGAGAACGACTTCTGAGTTGCCCTTTCCCCTCCGAAGTTTTATACCACGTCAAAAACGTTTTTGTTAAAGGAAAAGATAGGATTAAAAAAAACTGCATCAAAAAAGCAACATTGGCATTAAAATTGAACTCATTCTAAAAACTTAGCTTCAGAAGGTGCAATCCAGAACAAGTATTTTGCACCAAAAGAAGAAATTAGGATTCAATAGCCATTCATAAACAAACAATAATAATTAATACACGTTTGAGAAAACTAAGCCACTAATTCAGATTTTTTTTTAAAAAAAAGAAAAACGGAGTCCTAAAATCATTTATTCTAATTCGCTAGGGAATCTTTTACCCCAAATTAAGTTTGAAAAGATATTTGATTATGAACATTCTCTTTGACGGAGGGGTTTATTCGGCGTCTTTATTAAAACGCAATAATGTTATTTGCTATCGCAGTAACACGTACTATGTACCTCGTTCCACGGATCCACCCATTGCTTATGTGAACACAACATCGCACTCGTACAAAAGAAAAAGGAACTTCCTCTTCAACACACACGACAAATTTAGACACATCTTTTCCTGCTCCCAAATGTCTTATCTCGTTGGTAAACATCAATCACTCAATGACGAAATAAAAATAAGGCTGCGGAAAAGCAAACCACTGCTTATTCATTCATTTATTCTTTCTCTCTTTTCACGAGAACCTCGATTATTTTAGTGATAGAACAACAAAGCGCTCACACTGCAAATACGAACGAGTCTTCCATACACTGCCTCCCTTTTTAAAAAAAAAAGTTGAATAAATAGCACACGCGAGGATAAAATAAATATTTCAGAATAAAACTTCAAAGACGAGTAGGAATTTAAAATTTAAACATATGGATTGTAATTAATAATTCTGAGCTTACGATATCAAAAATATCAGATATCTAAGAACCAACAAAACACTTTATAAATACAAATATATGAAACCTTGCACATCTTTAAAATAGCTTTCTACAAGTATCTACAGAAAATTTGACTAATCTGAAATTTACAATTTATTACGAATTTAAAAATACAGTCGAACTTTTCAAAATGGAATAAATCTATTTAATGAACAAGTAAGAAAAAAAAATAAAGTTGCAACCGCTCTTTTAAGATTAACCGTAATTGTGGCTGTAGCAAGCAGCAGAAGTGCCCTCTAGCGACCACACATCTTTAGTAGAGGCCAAGTGAGGAGACAATGTGGTCATTATGAAAAATCGTCCACGTTTTTTGCTAACGCTTTTGTTGACGGTGTTTTGTCTTGGTGAAAATACTTAAGCTAATAAATAATTGTTAAACTGAAAATAAATAAATTGAATAAATTGTTTACTGAACCCAACCCGAATTCCCCACATTTAGCTTTATCTTTTAACGTCTAAAGCACTATAAAGTATAGTTTCACAGTTACTTTAGTTCTCAAATTTAATATTCAAATTAGTTAAAGTAACACCCCTAACTAAATGTGTTGTTCGTTAGTTGCAGAAATAAGTAAACAAATGATGAAATAGAGGAAAGAGAAAACGGAATAAAGGTATTAATATTTAAGGAGTACTATTTATATATCTGAAAATTTTTTGCCAAAATGAATATCCAATTGCACAATTTATGAACTAAAAATGCACCAAGATTTTTCATGAATCATTCTTCAATTTTTCATACTTAATATTCAGAAAAACTCAAATAGCAGCGAAGAATTTGTCTATACCTATTTCTCGGATATTTTGGAACAAAAAGTCAACCAAATAAAAAAAATGTTTACGTATAAGGTTTTTAAGTACCTTGAATTTGAACTGAATTTGTTCATTGAATATTGTTCATTTGAACAATAAAAAAATATTGCTACACAATATTGCTTAGTTCTCCCTATCTCAGCAAATATTTAAAAACCTCTATACTGAAATGTCCTAACTTATTTCTTAAAAGAACCATACACAATTACTCAAATATATTCCCCCCTTTAAAAACTATCATCAGAATTCAAAGAAAATTTAAGTAACAATAATTGGTGAGTAAAAAAATAAGTAGTGAACACTGAACAATACATTTCGTTGATATATGATTCGTCCTAATTAGTTTCAGTCACTAATTTTTCTTTAATAAAAATTTTAAAGTACTGAAACAATTATCATTTAATGAATGAAACGGAAAAAATTAGTCAATTTGGGAGAGAAAAGAAAACGAATATTTAAATTCCTAAATGGTTTTGAATAAATCCTTTATTTTAGCGTTTAGAATTTTTCAACATATTAAATTTATTCATAATATTTATTCTTCTAAAAAAGAAAAAGAAAGCAACTGCAATGAGATAATCTGAGTCATTATTTATTTGTAATTTAAAAATGTTTTTATCAAACAGAAGTAGAAAAAAAATTGAGAATAACGATTTTTGTGAAAAACCCTTTCAAGAAAAAATTCGGTTTCTGCTTTTTTTTTTTCTTAAATCAAATTCGGCACCACAAGAGGCAAGTACTAATTTTTTTATAAGGTTTTGAAACTAAAACAAAATTTTATTTCCCTACTTCGACATGAACTGATTTATAGGCGATTTTATTTCTCTTTTCATTGTCAATGCAACGAGAGCGTTTAGTGGAGAATAACTTTTCTTTTAACTTTACATTAAAAAATTTACCGGGAAATAGAAAACTTGTCCATTGTTACTCAAAGAAAAGGGTGGGAATCTGATGTTGGAGGGGGGGGGGGAAACAATTATAAAATCGTTAAAGCAATCAATATAAACTGACTAATCTTCTCACGGAAAGAGGTCAGAATAACTAGACCTTATCTCAACAACACAATGGGTTAAGGTTCATCAGAAACTCAGTGTAAATTTGTTTAAGAGAAAGAAATCAAATAAATAAATGAGGTTTCATTGTTTAAGTATACAAGAAATTAATGCTTTTATTGCTTACACAGCCTACATGGGATATTTAAATACAGGTAATATTCCATTTTTTTCCCCTAATCAAAACTTAAAACAGAAATGCAAAAAAAAGTTTTATATTAAACATTGAATATTATTGCTTTATCTCTATTAAGTTCTTAAGTCATCTATATAAAAAAATACATTTTACCAACTAAAATGCTTGAAAGCAAATATCACAAAGCTTAATACTTTGCATTTTTACACCATTAAAATCACACGTTATGCTGTCACGTATCAAGATTAAATATTTTGGAATCTTTTACTTAAAATATTTCATAAGAGTAAATTTTAAAATTAATTTTAGAGATTTAAAAATAAATAATCTCTACAGAAAACATAGCATACCGCAATGTAAAACATGGTTTTATACCACATCACTAGCTTCTTGGGAGAACACTTGCTTCTCACGAACACCTTGTAACACAGGGTAACGTGATCAACACACTAGATCACTCTCAGTTAGTTCCATTACGAAAAATTGGAATCCAAAAACACTGTTCAATAATTACAGCTATTAACTTGATACATAAACCAGTGCATATAAAAATTCCGAAAAAATTAGGCTTGAGACAATCAATATAATCTCTGCAGAAATTTCGAATATCTAGTCAATATTTTTTTTTAAGAAATTGAACTAGTGTCTCAGATCTATCGATACCAAGAGGAAGACTAGTCAACACTAGGTACAATCAACTACTGAGTGTTTTGTTAATAGAACATTTGTATACATGGTTAAATTGTGATCAATTAAATAAAAGCACACAAAAATAATTTCCCATGACTAACAAATTCCACCTTTTTTTGAGTAAAACTTGAAAAGCATGCAATATTTTTTATTAAGGAAAAAAAAATTTTAAATTCTCCACACTTTTTTGAACACTAGATTAACTTTTCTTTCATCTCAACTTAAAATCTCACGCAGAACTATCGACATTCGTAAGGGATTATCATCTTATTTTACATAAATATTCCATGACAAAGTAAAAAACTCAAGAGGGAGAATAAGAAATTTAAAAAAGAAAATCGAACAATCATCGTTTAAACCCTAAGACCGTTTTTCGGATGCGAACAATCCTCAAATGATGCGTATCTCATTTTCTTTTTGTAATACATTAGACGCATTGGAGAAGAAAGGCGCTTCCCAATGCTCATCTGATACATTCCGTCACTAGCGGCAAAATACCAACAATCTGTTTTATCACGCTTAGGAGCTCTTGAAAGGAGAAGTGCAACAAACTTGAAGAGCAAGGTACAACCATTCGCCAGACATGCGCAGTGCACTCACACGGAACAACCTTTTTTACTATTATCAAGTCTGGAAGAAGAAAAAGAACGAAAACTTTGAAAGGAAAAGAAACAATCACAAATACAAATAAAAAGAAGTCAAAGTTTAATGGTTTGTGTTCCATGTACCTTTTCCCTTCGGCAGGCTCAGATGAGACATCTACATGGAATATTTGAATTCAAATATTTGACAAAAATGCTGATTAATAGCTATGTTTTGACGGAATGTTAATTTGGAATACATTATAACTTAATGTTTATTCATTAAGTTTCAATAAGTTGTTACAGCCCGGCATGCAAAATAGGGACTCGAGACAGCAGCTTAGTAACAAATACAGTACTTCGCTTCAATGAATAAGTTAAAAAATAACATACGTTTGAAAATATAATTTTATCAAAAATCGGCTAATGGGTTAATTTTCTTCTAAATGACATTATAAATCGTATGCACTGAGTCAAACACACAAAAAAATTGAAGTTTTTACAAAATTTCAGTCTTATATTAGTTGCAAATAAGAAGGGGAAAAAATTTAAAGAGAAACACTTGTTCAAAGATACCAAAGAAAAAAAGTGCTGAACATGTAAATATACAAGTTTTAAAAAAATCTATTAAAATGGAATTTCCTTATCAATATATAAGAAATGAAAATTTTATGTAAATCCATCATTCAGTTTGTCTATAGAAAAATAAAATTACTACCGTGTTCGGTATTTACGTATTATCGCAACAATCTCGCCAACTCTATTAATAACTTGCTAAGTTGGCAACCCTAATTTCCTATGTTGCTTCGTTTCATATAATGTCACCAATAGGTTGCGATAATACGTAAGATACCTTGTGTTCTTCCAAAATGATACTTTTCTTTCAAATTCATTTATAATCAAAAGTACTGATAGTTAATATTTTAATGAATAATTCATTAAATTTCCCTCCTTTTTTCACATTTTCAACAGCACCTTGCATTTATTAAAAAAATCAATATGTAAAGAAATACAGTCGGACCTTTATTTAACGAAATCGCTAAAGCTTGAAAAAAGTTCGTAATATATATGTGAAAAATCCGATAAATAAAAAATTCCTGCTAGAATGTATTTTATATTCCTGGCTACCGGAAAAAGTTCGCAAAATGGAGGTTGGACTGTATTTGGACTTTTTTTTAATCAAGTTTAAATTTAAACCAAAAAGTAAATCGACCCTAAATTTTTATATTCAAGCAGCATATTAAGGTTAATTAATTTTGAAAACTAAAATAAACCCCTAGAAAAAAATTATAGCTAATTTTAAAGTCACTGAAGTATTAAAAGCTTAAGTATTCAACAGTGCGAGAATATCAATTTCGTGTATGCAATTATGTAATTTACGTTCTCGCGAAAGCTCTTAACTCGTGTGCGCAAATGACGTACCTCATTTACGTAATCCTGCAGCACAAAAAAGGTCGCTTACCTTTCACTAAAAAAATCCAGTCTCGTCGGGAGCTGCATAATTACATCCATAAACCAACAGCTGAATCAAGTGCACTCCGAAAATTTCAACATTACTTGTAACAAAGCGAAAGGATAAAAGAAAATTATTCTTGACATTCAAAAAAATGTTACCGAAGAAAAGATTCGTCGTTTTAACATAATAGATAAGATGAAAAAACGAAGATCTCATTATCAAGAGGCTGTAACAATGAAAGTAAATATAACACAATTTATTTTTTTTAATCAAATAAAGCCATCGATGTATAAAGAATATATTAAGCAGTGACATTTGATGTGATTTTACATTTAAAATATATCCTCTTCTATCACCCTTCCCTCAGTAAACATTGAAAACCCAACGAATCAGGTACTAGTAAATGTTGATAACTCCACACTCTAAAAACACATGAGGGTTATTGTCGACGGACCTCGTAATTTTGAACCAAGCTCGAGTGATGGGTGCTAGCGATGATCTTGATAATCCTGAGTTCCCATAACATGACACAAAAGAACTAGATAGTAATTTGAATTCTCTCAAGTTTCGTTACATGGAAACTTCTAAATTCAAAAGCATTTCTAAATGTTAGCAAGTTAGTGGTTACGCTGGGCCAGTTTGAAAGACATCCTTGGTACCAGTGAGTGAGTGAATATTAACGTCGTACTGTTCAGCTACACGAGGGCTTTTGGAGATGGACTTCGTCATTTTGAATCACGGGAAAAGTGACGAGGATGACACCTGAGCTGGCACCCCCCTCTTTCAACAACCACACCACACCAATGGGAGGACGTTTGATCTCTCGACAGATTTAACGTGCTTCGCTCCCCTACACGGCGGCTCTTTAGTGATACTGGGTTCGAACTCATGATATACCTACCGTAATCCGATACCTTGACCACTAGGCCACCGCGGTCCTATCGTTGGTACCAGGTCGTGTTTTGAAAATACTAGTATAAGACCCATAACAAATACCTTCGTGTAATTTGCCATTTAAAAGCGGCGAGGTTCTGGGAAGTAAAACGCAAGTTGAACCGCAGATACGAGGTCTGATTTCATCCAAAGACCGTCCTCTGGACTAATATGGACAACACTATTCGTTGAATTTAAATTGGTTTCACACTTCTTACAGGAATGGTAAAGGAGTTAAGAGAGTCACGTACAAAAGCAAATAACGGTACACGTTTTCTGACGAAGTAATGAATTGATGTAGTTTTCTGTTAAGAAATCCGCTCCCAAAAGTCTTATGTTTCTCTTGTTTTATGATTAAGTAATTTTAAAAAATTGAAATTCAGTAGTAATTAAAAGCAGTAAATCCATAATCCATTTAACAATCCTTGGTGATTCAAATTCATAACCAGTCGCAACAAAGATCGTTAATTTACAATCAGGCAAAAATACCACTTTAGAATAGTAAAATATAAATAAAAGCATAATTTGAAAATTCTACAATAATCCTCGAAAAATTGGCATTCACTTGAAACGGTTAATCAGACGGAGAAATCATTCACAATCATATTTCCAAACGTTTAAAACAACTCAAAGGATGGGTATACAGTAGTGTATCAAGAAAATCCTTACATCATCGACATTTTTCTTCAAAGCTTAGCACCACTGGCGTAACTAATCTTATATATAAACGGGACCTGCATCAAAATTCCTTGAGGGCTTATTTTTGGGGGGGAGGGGTTTAACTTTCCCGATTATTTGCTTACATGTGTTGGGGCCCCTATAGCTTGGGGATCCCGTATCATTGGTACGATTGCTACGGCGATAGCTACGCCTCAGCTTTGCAGTTAATCAGTATATAATTTTCATTTTTGATATTTTGAGCGTGATATGAAAACATTAAGTTCCAAAATTAAATACCACACACATTAAATTTATGTATCCAAAGCTGGAATTACATACGATTTCATTAACTTCATTACGATATTTTAGTTAATGAAGAGGACAACGCAACCGCGCGAATCAAGAAATTTCTTTGGTTTTATAGAATTCAGAGGGATTTATTTTTTTAAGTTGTGTTCAAATAAAATATTTCATTCGTACTATTTCAGTGCCCATATGATTTAGTAGGTAAACCCATATGATACGCAGGCAGTAGCGCACACAGGAATTTTTCGGGGGCAGGGGATGGGGTCCAGGGTCGAAAGTCCACCATTCTTGTATCATGCTCCCTTTGATTTTTGCAAATTTTCGGGAACAAAAACAATAAAAAACTAATTATTGAATAAATAATTAGCTTTAATTAATAAAATTAATCATTAATAACAATTACTTAATTAAATTTTACGTATTATATACTTAGAATTATGATCAATCGGAAAAAAAATCAAGGACTTTGGGGGAGGAGGGGGTCTGGACCCCTAGGACACCCCCTTGTGTGCGCTACTGTATGCAGGTATAGCAGGTGCCTTTTCAGTCAGACTGAAAAAGCCAAAAAAAGAACTGGTCGATCAGAAAATCCTGTCTTTAACAATGGCTCCTTACTATCCCAAAAATGCTTTTAAAATGATTTCTAACGATAAATGAGAAATAACGTCACACTACAAATTACATTTCGGAAATTAAAAAGGCTAACAGTTCTTTTACGAAAATCAAAATAACAAATCAAACATTCAATTCAATACGAATGTACAAATGAAGGTCACACAGGCAGAACAGACATTTAAAAACCACCTAATATTGCCATCATGATCCAACGATAAAGCAAAAAGAAAATCAATCGAAGAAAACTATCAGAACATAAACGCACAGTAAATACTCCCCCGTCCCTGCTCCTTTTCAAATTAAAGTCAGAGGAAATAAAAAACACAAAAAAGAAACCTCTATATATACAACAATAACGGCCATTCCAGTTTTTCGTTTATAAATTTCGACCATAAAATGTTTGATAACAATATTAAAAAAAAGTCATATACGAAACCCAAATTATAATGAATGCAGAAAAATACTGCATTTAAAAAAGAAATGCTATTCGCTATATGCTTTCTTCTCCCGTTCTGGTTCTTGCTCTGTTCAATGGTCCGAGAAATACCAAAAGGTGAATGATATTTGCAAGAGGCAGTTAATAGGAGGAGGTTATAATATAGCATTCGAAGCGTACAAAAGATAGTATAAAAAATGCTTCCATTTAATGGCCAAAAGGCGAGAATGAGTGTGGAAGGTTGAAGCTTTTCATTCTAACGTTGGGAAATCTTTCGGAGGAAATAATAATCATTCGACGGTAATGTCAGGTAAATAGACGCCCCCTCCCCTTTCCTGGTACTGGAAGTGGATAAAAAGCTCAATTGCTACCTCCGTAAAAGGAGGAAGGATTGTTATGTCTGGGGCACTTTTCCTCCCATTTCTCCATGTTGTCCGATGAACTAAATCAAAAAGCGTAAAGAAATTCACTTTCCGCCACTCAACCTTGTAACTCTTAAATTTTTTTAAAATTTAGAATGTGTTCGGAGTTCAATAAATATTATTCCATTTAAAAATATATGCACTTTACAAGATTCTCATAAAAACACGATTACGTGTGTTTTTTTTTAAATCTTACATTTTAGTACAAATGGTACAGAGTAAAGAAGAAAAAAAAATTAACGATAAGAGTTAAAGAAAAATTTTCAACATTGAAAATATAACGAAACGGATGAATCTTGCATTCAGAAACAAAGAAACGTATGTGTGTGTGAACTTGCAACACCAGTGGCGCACACAAGGGGGAGTCCTAGGCGTCCGGACACCCCCCCATAGCCCTTGATTTTATTTTCGATTGGTTATAATCTTATGTATATATTACGTAAAATTTAATTATGTTATTAAAAATTATTTTCATTAATTAATGCTAATTATTTATTTAATACTTAATTTTGTATTGTTTTTGTATCTGAAAATCGAAAAAATCAAAAGAATATGTTGGGCGGCGTATCAGAGCAAATTACCAAAATGGTGGACTTTCGACCCTGGACACCCCCCTTGAAAAATTTTTGTGTGCGCTATTGTGCAACACAATAACCATTCATTTTTACAGCAAATTTTCATAATATTTAAAATGCTTAAAATTTACAAAATTTTGCAGAAAAAAAATTTACTTTCGGCGACTGACTACATTCAAAAGTGTGATTTTTAAAAAGCGTACAAACGAATAATTCTTTGATATTTAGAGACAGTTGAATCAGAATATACATATAAAATTGTTTCATGAATATTATTATAATGAAAAATAATTTAAATAGAATTTTTAGGTAAAAAATAAAATAAAAAATAGTGACATTTTCAAAGCATTCTGCTTTTATGAAAATACTTCCATGATAAGAAAATTTTGCTCATATATAGCTGAGCCAAACTCCGAGTGCTAGAGCCTGCACTCGGAATTTTGAAAAAAATCACATTATTCTTAGAGTTCCCATCAATTAAAATAATATCAGGTGTTTTTTGTTAGAATTTCTCTACTCTGGTATATTGAACTATGAATAAACCCACTTCTAAATTACGCGTGTTTCAAAAATCTTAGTTTAACCCCAGTTAAAGAAGTCCTAGCTATATATATATAGGCAAAATATTTTTTAAGCATCTTTCAAAAAAGGAGAATGTTTTGAAAATTTGTCACTTTTTCTTCATTTTTTGCCTAAAAAAAGTGTGCATTTAAATATTTTTTTTACTTATAACATTCTTAAAACAATTTTATACGCATATACTAATTCAACTGACAGTAAACATCAAATTATACGCTTTTTTAAAAAATTACGGTTCCGAAAGTAGTCAGCCACCAGGGGCGGCTCTAGGGCCGGACAAACCGGACCCCTGCCCGGGGCGGCAAATTTTAAGGGCGCCATTCGAATCCAATTTAAGAATTTTTTTTTTTTTCGTTTTAAAAATTTTTAAATATTTTCTGAAAGATTATTGGGTGTGGGAATTTGGTATTTTATTTAACGTATCTTAATTTCCTCTTTATTTTGTACTCTGTATGTTAATGCCAGTTTTCATTTCTGTTGAAACTTGAAGGGTTCGAGGTGGGAGTACATGTTAAATCATGAAATTGGATATGTTTACACATCTTTCACTGGTAACTTTCTCGCTAGCCAGAGGCGTAACGTACACCCCCGAAAACCCGCATTGCGGGGAGGCCCCAGGAACTCTAGGGGGCCCAAAGCTTGACTCACATCAGGTACGCCAATCCTTTATAAGATAGACTTGGGGCTCCAAACCTCATTTTTCAGGAGAGTCCTAATATTTTCCGTTACGCCACTGTCCCCAGACCGGAGTGGGGTCACAACGGACATTCCTTTCACCCATACGATGCCTGGTTTCAGTTATCCAAAAGGGGACAGGGGTAATTAGTGTTTTTGGTGGATAGAGAGCCACATGAGATGTTTTATTTTAGTCTCGAGTGTAGTTACTATAATTTATAATAAACGCTTGTGATCCCCACCATCAGTAAGTACACTCTTTCGAAGAATTGGCCGGCTGAAATAGCGATTCCTTCTCTAACATTTTACTCGTTTCAAATTATTACAGATAATTATGTTCTTAATTTCAAATTATTTTGTATTTTTTAAGACTTAAAATAATATATATAATATATAATTGTAGTGCTCATTTTCGTTCGCAAAAATTATTCTATAGGTGTACATCTGTATGAACAATTCATCTTTTTTAAGTAAAATTTTTTACTTTGAGAGAGGGCGGCATTTCCCATTTCTGTCCGGGGCGGCAAAACTACTAGAGCCGGCCCTGCAGTCACCTTAAACTAAAAACTAAACTCAGTGGCGCAACAGGCCATAAGGGCCAAGGCCTAGTATGCCCATCTCAGTTTTCATGTCCTTGGGCACTGAGGTGCAGGAGCAGGTGCTTCGGTCAGGTGGTCAGTCTGACGCGAAACACCCAATGTTTAATTCCCAAGCAAGCCTGGTATTCATTTATTGACCCATTGAAGAGATGAAAGGCTGAATCGACTTTGCCAAAAGGTTTAAATCCCGGACCTGTGACGTGGAAGCGCGATATACTACCAATCACCCAATGGGGTTCAAACAAAATAAACTGTGTCATATATAAACCGTATTTTACTACACATTTCAATTTAAATCTCACTAACATGCAAGTTTCTTATTTTATTTACTATAAAATTTTAAAACAATATAAGAATCTTTAAAACAGAATCTTGCATTACACAAGATTTTAAATTATTCACGCTTAAACATACGGATGTAAAGAACAAAACCGCATTTATTAATAGTATGAATAGCAAAAACATTTTACATGCGCTGTTAACAGAAATTATGCAACAGTTATTTGGCAACAAAACTTTTCCATGCAATGTCATTTCAATTAATTCACTTCTGTATTCTTCAAAATTTTCTTTCCCGTCTGGATATATTTAAATTACAAAGCGCTACTTCCCCATTACTGTCGACGATTTAATCCATTACACACTGCCAGCAACAATTCTTTAAAAACAAAAATAAACTTCAAATACAATTAAAGAGCTTTCATTTTAATACAAAGTGGGTGCATTCTGGCATACTCACAATACAAAGAATGTTAGCATTAATTTGTCAGCGTGTTTGATAGTTATCTCAGAAATAGCAAACATGGTTGAGAAATGAACGTAATCCCGAAGAAGCCATCCAACATCCATGAATCTCTTTAAGAAAGATGACGAGAAAAAGCTTAGTTACATTCAATGTCTTAAAAATGCAAAAGAAAAAAAAAAGGCAATGCAATTAGTTTAAGGCATCCGGCTACGTTCGGAACCGTGATTTTGAAAAAGAGTATGAAAGAATAATTTCATTGATATTTAGAGCGTTAGAATATGCATATAATAATAATATAATTAATATAATAATAATATAATATAATTACAATAAAAAAAATTATTTAAATGCAATTGTTTGATAAAAAAAAAAGAAGAAACGCAATATTTTCAATAACACTATCCTTTTATTCAAAATGCTTCTATTTTAATAATACTTTGCCAATGTATGGCTAAGTCTTTCAATCGAGCCTGAACTAGGATTTTTTTAAAAATTCACATTATTTTTAGAGGTATCATCATTTGAAATAATTACCCGTATGTTTTTGTTTTAATTTCTTAACACTGAAGTATTAAAATATGAATAAATCCACTTCTAAATTACACATTTCAAAAATCCTAGTTAAGGCTCTTTAAAGAAACCTTAGTTATATATAGCAAAAATATATTATTAGGAAAGAAGCATTTTCCACAAAAGGAGAATGTTTTGAAAATATGCTATTCACATTTTTTTTTTTATCTTATTTTTTTGTCGAAAAATTTGTTTTTAAATAATTTTTAAACCGTTGTACACGCATATTCTAATTCACACAAGCGACACTAAATATATAAAACAAATATTCGTTTATATACGTTTTCAAAATCCCGGTTTCGAACGTAGTCGGATACCTTAAAAAAAGAATACGTTGTCTCTAAGTGTATTACGCTTCAAACTGAATTAATAATCTAAGATACTTACTTCAATTCAATGGGTTAACAAGTTTAAATATTAAAAATAAAATCATATTCAGAAATTCAAGGGTTGAAATTAACGTTGTAACATTGCCAACAAAATACAGTCGCACCTCTATTTTGAGAACTTTTTCCGAGAAGCAAGAACATTTTACTATTTTCTTTGTAAAATAAAAATAACCAAATAGCGAAGAGCATTTTTTTATTTAACTAACTTTTTCTCTTGTGATTCGATTTTTTTCTCCCAATTTTTAAGACATTTTAGGATATTTTTCAAATTATTCACTCTTTTAACACATTTTGTGGTGTTCTATGACCTTGTACTGGCTTTACCAGGTTCTAACTCACCCAAAGCAATAAAATTGCCGCAATTTTTCAAGAAAATTAACAGATTTTACCAGTAATAAGACTTAAGGAAGCATGTGATAATGTGCGCTTAAAATTACTGATTATGAAATAATGTATGTTTAAAATTACTTGTAGGGTTAAAATTAAAAAAATCATTAAAATTAATTCTTTAATATAAAATCCTTTTTTAAAGTCGAAATTACAGTGTTTTCCTGAACAATTTTTTTTCTTTCTTGTTTTCCTAGCAGATTTCGTTTTTATGGATAAGATATACAAAATAGATATTAATTTACAAAAAAGAGTGAATAATTCCTTTTCTTAATATAATCTATAGTGTTAATGAATTTAAAAAAAAAAATTATGTGGTGTATGAAGTATATTAAAAGATGAATTTCTATTAAACGAATTTTCCACATAACGAACTTTTTTTTCGGGATTTAGCGACTTCGTTAAATAGAGGCCCGACTGTATGTAGAAATAGCTAGTTCATTTTAATTCAATGGGTGTGTGGGGCAGGGGGGTGAGGATAGAAAAAACCACACACAATAAGATATAAATGATAAATCTATGATATATTTTGAAATACATTAAAAAATATCACAAAAATAGCTAATCCCACGAAAAAATTTATCAACCAGCTAAACGGAGGAGGAAGAGGGATTACAAATAGTAAAGCACACAGAAAATTAAATGAAATTTCTTAGAAGCAAAAGCATACAATATCTCGAATAACGAAGTTTGAAAGTATCCAATTATATATATAATGAAGGTTTTACTCAGTAATTTTAATGATACGAATTATGCGATGGAGAGTACATATACAGGTAGCAAAATATTAAAAACTCTAAAATAATAAACAATTTTACACAATTAAATCAAATGTTTACGAATAAATGTTCAAATTAATTTCTTTGGCACTTGCACTCCATGTTTAACTAAATTTTTCAGCAAAGCTTAAATAAACATTACAACTTTATTAATGATTTCATCCGTTTTAATGGCTGTACGTAACGGAACGGCTTACTCTTTTGTTTCCTATCATTAAGGAGAAATTCAACATTAAAAAGCAATCATCTTTGTGGCGTGCGGTCGAAAAAGAAAAAAAAGTTTAAATTTGATTTTTAAAGAGAGCGAAAACTATCCCCCACCCCCAAGAAATATAAAAGTATAATCACTTTTTCTCTCTTGATTTCTCATCCGTATTTCTTTAAGGCAGATTTTTTTTTAAGAATAACTCTTCCTATTTCTTTTAAATGTGAAAAAGCCAACCTCAACTCCAACACACTGAACTATCATTCAACACACGGATACACAAGGAAATGTTTTAAAGTTGGGTGAGCTGATTTGAAGACACCACATTAAAATCGTCTCACTCACATTTTCACCCTTTTAATTCGTGTGAATAATTTTATTTTTGACAACTGTACAGTCAATAGTAATTCAACAGAAATGACAGGTCGAATTATTGATCAATTCAGGAAAACCATATTGATAATATTCGCGATAAAGTTATTTAAATAACTTAGGTACAAAGAACATGTCACAGATGTTAACTTTTTATCCTCTTGTATACTTTTCCATTAAAATTCGCAGCTAAAAAACATAAAATTCATTCTGTATCTACATGTTTTATAAATCGGAGTTTTAATTCTCGCTGGGTTTTTCTGAATTTATAATTTACTAATCAAAAAAATCATGTTTGTACTCTTGAAAAAATAAATCTATAGAATTACGTGTTTCATAAGCCTTTTGGAACAAAGAAAAATTCTATAATATTATGTTATATATATTTTTGAACAAAAAGGTCGGTTAAGCAAATATGTTCCTTCAGCAAATAAGAAAAAAAAAATGCCAATAACATTAATTTTATACTTATATAATTTTCAATTAAAATTCTCTGTTAAAAGAACCCTGAAATAAATGTGTCTATATGTTTTATAAATCAAACAAAAATTTCTCTGTCTTTATTGTCAACAATATAATTTATCAATTAAAAAAGTTGTACTTTTCATCTCCCCCCCCCCCCTTTTTTTTTCAACAAAAAAAAAATTCTTCTAGAGAGTCGCTATATTATGCTCAATATCAGAATTGTACCATATTTTAATGTTTAGAATGAAAAACCTCACAAATCAATACTAAACATATTTGGAAGGAAAATTATTGCAATACATAAACCATGGTAGTTTCGAAGCTATTTAAAACATTTTATAGTATTTTCAAAACGGAGAAAACAAATTAACGGAATAAATATTATATCACTATTTCCTCCAGATATTTCAATCCATTACAGTAAATTGAGAAAATAGCGGCAAAACCACGAAATCTCTATTATGATATTGGCATAGTTAAAAGGCAAAATTGAAAAGAAAAAAAAAAATCAACCGAAACTTCTACAAAACATTCTGGCGTAAGTCAACTTGAGCTGTTTAACATGAACACAGCAGAGCTCATGATCGTTTTTGGCTCGAGACTCACTGAATACTTCCAAGTCAGGAAGTCACACAATATAGCTGCCAAACTCTTAAACGGGTTGCCTTATGAGAAAAAAAAAATGAATAATTTCAAAAGCATTAAGCTTGTACATTGTAATCTCTGCACAACGAGATAAGATGGAAGATCAAGAACAATATATTTTATACAAGTACAGAAGAGAACGCGTGACAGGCTGGATAGAAATAGAAAATCTTCGCACGAAGTTAAGAATTGCCAATTTCGAACAAGGTATTGTTCTCTGCAATAACAGCGATAAATTCAACGAAACATTTCTCTTGTCTACAGTAGCCAATAGTATCCCTGCGAAAAACAGCAGTAAAAAAAAACAAGGGGATAAAAAAATAAATAAAAAGGCTCATTCAAAACTTATATGTGTAGGCGTAATACGGATTCAATGGCAATGGATGGACACAGGTAACATTGAAATGTGTTTGTTTCTACATCCAAACAAATGGTCATTATAATGGTCGACTGACCCAGACTGTTCTGTGAATGGATGTCCCACCTCAGTTGAATAATTGTTGTTTCTGTAAATACTTCATTTTACTCTTCCTTCATCCGCATAAAAGAATATGAGTATCTTTATTAACACTACTTTCAAACTTTCATTGCTTACTTTCAGGGGGAAATGTACGTGTTTATTTAATTTGGATTATAAATAGGAGTCGACTTAGTGGCTTAGAGGTAGAGTGCCTGCTTCGTAAATCTAAGGTTGCGGGTTCGATCCCAGCTGGAGACGGTAGATTATCTGAATGCGAAAATCATGGGTACGAGTGTCATACGATTATTTGGCACATGTAAAAGATCCCTTGAGTATCAATTTGGCTCTGATACTCACGGCAATATTTAGCATCCGACTTGAGCTTGAATTAAAATTAATTCAAGCGCCCAAATTTGGTAGAGAGAGCAGCCACCAGATGGTTCCACCATAAAATGACTTTCATATTTGGGGACTTACCGAGTGTGCAAAAGTTTAGTTACCAATATGCAACCTATTATAGAAAAAGATGAGATTATATAAAGGAATATTTACTATTTGAATAATAAAATTATCGGGTATAAACAGAGCTATTGCTAAGTTTTAAGTCAGCAGCAGTGGCGTACACAAGGAGGATACAAATACACAAAAATCCATTGGCGGGTTGAACTGGCAAACGGATTTTTGTGTAATTGTACCGCCGCATGCTACGATGTGATCCGAGCAACTAGTTTTGTTACATCATACTTTTTATCATGCCTTATCATGGGCAAAAGTAAAAACAAAATGCTTTAAAAACTTTTAGTGTTTGTATATTTCATCTTAAAAAGAATGACATAGTAAAGCTCGAAAAAACCTGGTTCAATTTTCTTCTAAACTAATTCAATTTTAATGCATAGGATGATTTCATTTATCTATTTCCTGCGGTAACCATAAGATGCAGTGAACTGACCCAATTGTCAGCAGGAAATAACTTAAGTCCAGCATAAAGAGACAATCACGAATCATCCAGACAACGAATGATGAAATTTCTCAACATGATAAAAACATAAAATAAAACTGCATCAGGTAAAAGGGTAAACCACAACAAAACAAGCTACTTTTACATGCCGTGTTGCTAAGCTTAAAACGTTTCACGTCTCCGATATCAATCACAGAAAAATAAAACTGGAAATTCAAATTCCAACTGAAATTAAAATACGACATTTAAAGCACGTTTTTACAATATTTAATACGCTTTTAACACTACAGTTTACACGTAAATAATTTAAAATGTATAAAATAAATTTTACAAGTGAGTGTCACGTAAATAATGACCTCATTTAAACAGAAAGGTAACGTAATATTTTGAAAAAAGTATTCACTTGAAAAAAATGATAATCAAAATCTTTTATCCATGTTCATATTTTATCTATCATTTACCTTGGTACATTTACCATTTGCTCATATTTTACCTTACTTGTTGGCTTCAGTGGCTTAGAGGTAAACGTGCTCTCTTCGTAAGCTCAAGGTTGCGGTTTCGACCCCGGCTGGAGTCCATAGATTTTCTGGATGTGAAAATCGTAGGCACACATGTCATGATTATTTGACGTGTAAAAGAACCCTGGAGTATCAATTTGGCTCTGGTACTCTCGGCAAAATTAAGTCACGGCGATAATTAGCATCCGACGACAACTTAAATTAAAATTAATTCAAGCATCCAAATTTGGTAGCGAGGCGATACTAGATGGTGCCACCATGAAATGGCTCTCACATTTGGGGATTTGCCGTGTCTACAAAAAATTAAGTTGCTAAAATGCAGCCCCATAGGGAAAAAAAATAATTTATCCAATCCTTTAGGCCAGACCTACGAAAAAAAAAAGGTTAGCCCCCCCCCCCTAACCTTTTTATCGCCGCAGACTGGGTAATGTTAGATAATTTTATTGCGGCCCGCTGTGGGTGGGGTGTGGATTATTTAAATATACCTTCACAGAAAAAAATACATTTACACCAAAAATGTATATAAAGTGATTTAACATGACATCTGAAGTGATTTTCTTGGAAAGTCGCACAAAACCCGAGGGAAATACCCCATAGTAAATAAATTAGAAATAATTTAATGTTCCATGGGCGGCCCGGTACCGACTGATCCATAGATCGATACAGGTCAGCGGCTCAAGGGTTGGGGACCACTGCTTCAGACCATGTAATTTTACGAGGATAAATATGGAGATGTCAAATTTGTTTTGACTTTTTAAAAAATACTTACAAAAAAGTAAAAAAAAATCATTAATTTGAAACAAATGAAAAATACCAATAAAACGTTCAAGTTTTAGAAAAGATTACAATATGTTACATCAAACTATAACACTTTTCATTAGCGTTAATGCCCTAAACATACGAGGTAAATGCATATGCTCAAGGAATCATATATATATATATATGAGGTATTACATACAACATAAATATACCATTCATATAAATACATTTTAAACCGAGTCTGTAAATAGAAGAATCCTAAATTAAAAAAGATTTTTAAAAAGTGGAAAAATAGAATTAAAAAAGTAAACTAGCCCATTTAAAAATTAAGACGGCATAAAATTACATGTTCTTTAAATTTCATGTAATGGCTATCAGAAATTTTTTTTCAAATTAAATAAAAAATACATGTCTCTTGTTATAAGTAACAGACATTTTCCATAAAGTTTAATTCTGCAAATTTTCTTTTAGAATGGAAAGAGAAATAACATACAACGTTATTTACAGTTATTTTTTTCAATTCAAAGACATGTGCTCTAAAATCCGATATTAATAAAGAACAAAATCAGGGGGCACACAAACCTTAAAAACATTACATTGTTCCAAAACACAAAAGTTTTGTTTATTATTCTTTTATCGTTTTATCTCACTCCTTATCGTGGTCTTATCAAAAATACATTCAAATAACCGAAAAACATTACGCATATATAGTTTAAAAATGAAAAAAATGTAATTGGTTTCACTTCCACGGTCCTTTAAAAATTCACATTGTAAGATACGACTGTATTTTTCATTCTGAAATATATCATTCATCTTCTGAGGTGGCCATATGTTACGATGAATTTTAAACAGAACACTCTTAATATAGAAACACAATACAAGCGTCGTACATAATTAAAAACCACAAGGTGAAAACAATACGGATTCAATTAATTACCATTTTATACCAATGTCACAAGGAACAAGGGTTTTAAAAAATTCGAGCAGAGTGACGCAAACTTTTTATCACTTACGTCACACAAAACAAAGCAGCCATACTCAATCATTAGTTCCGTTCAAAGAAATAACCATTCCTTATGATACACTCTATTGTGCAGAACAACTGATTCCTTTGACGAGTATACCTCTTTCATCACAATAATATAATCAGATGATCGTATCAAGACAGTGTTCTGGTACACGGCCAAAAGATTCTTTCAAAGGAAAGAATAAAACTTTTTTTTCCCCATGAATAGCACGAAACTAATTATGACAACAAAAATAATTCCAATCTTTCCCAGCTCAGCAGACGAATTTCGGAAGCGAATAGTATCTCAACAGGAAGAACAGCAATTCCACGACTAATCCTTTTCGCGTTCTAAGAACTTGAACCTCCGGTGACTGATTATGGATTCGAAAATAAATCAGATGCTTCTAATCTGCTCTGTGATATAAATCAAATACAATTAATTTCTCAGGGAAAAAAAGTTCAATAAAATATTATACATAATTATGCAGTGAAGAGAACTGGAGACACCTGTATAACATTTCAAAGCGCCACTTTAAGCCTTAGTGATACGATTATCCATTTCAGATGGATATAAAAGACATTGGAAATCAGAACTATATCTCCCACAACTCAGAAAATTAGATGGCATGAATTATTTGTCGAATATCTTTGTCGACGACAACCCAATGGCCAAGAAAGCAATGCTAATGTCTATAAAACAAAGGTGGGCATTGATTCGATCGACCGGCGGACCACCAAGACATTTGAGGGTGACCGCCTTTGCCAAGAACTAAGACTAAGTCTTCTTCTGACTATAACTACAAGAACTAACTTTAGATAAAAAATAATTTATTTTTTAATGTATTTTGAATTGTTTGATAATAAATGCATCTTCTGATATTTTTATATTTGTGGCTATTATTACTATGTTTGTATTTTGCATTTTGCTTTAAACGCGGTTTTAAAAGAGTAACAGGCAAGTACATATTCCGTACATATTATTAAGTTATAGTAAATATTTTAGACCTTTTTTTTTAGCTCACCACACCTACGCCACTGGGTGGACCACAATACCTTGAAAAATTTAGAAATAGCCCGTACCCTGGAAAAATCTGCTCACCCTTGCTGTAGTGTTCATCGGACCAATCACTTAGGGAGCGATGACGAAAAGTAGTCATCGCCTCACTGAAGAATAATTTCTCCAGTGCGATGATGAAAAAGCACAATGAGCTAAAGTCACGTGAAGTCATAGTCACATGATAATGATAACCACTTAATAACCTCTTAAAAAAAAGTACATACACCTGTATAAAAAAGGTATAAAACATGTGTAAAAGGTATAAACACATGTATAAAAAAGGTATTTTATATTTAACTGTACGTGCATAAAATAAGTTGTTTTTTTTAATTTTTAAATCTTTTTGAAGAAATTCTTATTTTCATAACGTTTAAATATCTTTATGAAACTATGAAATTCGAAAATTTATTAAGTTTTTCATAAACT
>BMAV01007038.1:824888-878504 GCA_019973955.1 Trichonephila inaurata madagascariensis
AAAATATCAAAATTTTTCTCCCGAAATAGGAAACATAGCAGCAGAGAAGAGATTTCAAGTGTCAGGACGTAAACATTAACGTATACGTTTATTATAATCCATTCTTTGAAATAAACCTACGTTTCTAAGAATATCGATTTTCTTTGCGGCTCCAACCTTGTTTATTTGGCACAAGTTAGCCTTTGTATTTTACACCCTTGTTCTAAGCCGAAGTTCCAACTATCTCAACTCTGTAGATTAATTTTTTATTCTGAATCATGACATCTCCAGAAAATTTTCATTGCTGAGAAGTTTAACAATACAAATATTTAAACATAATGACCATTAAGTCTAAAATCATATTGGATAAGATTAATTACGATTAAGCCTAGGGACCCCAAGGAATCATAAAATCATCATTCTTCTTGCAGGATTTCTCCAACATAACTTAGTCACAAAATATTAGAAGTTCTAAGCAGTGCACACAAGAGGGGGGAGAGGGTCCTAGGGGTCCGCCCTCCTCCAAGGCCCTTGATTTTTTTCCCCGATTGATTATAATTCTAAAACTTAATTAAATATTTGTTATTACAGATTAATTTTATTAATTAATGCTAATTATTTATTCAATAATTAGTTTTTTACTGTGTTTTATTCCCGAAAATCGACAAAATCAAAAGAAGCATGATACGTGGGTGAAATTACAGACCCAAAACCCCCCCCCCTTGAAAATTTCCTGTGCGCGCTACTGGTTCTAAGGGTCTAAAAAAGAATAGGAACCAGTCAAATATTGATACAATGTTTTAACGAAAATACTAGTATATATCTTTTAAGTGAGACGTATGATGAGAACATCAATTTCCAATCTTTTAAAGTACTAAGTGAAGAAATAAAAATAAAAAAAAATCATTCAAAGAAGGATTTGTAATTCAAAACTGACCACACCTACAGATAAAATGGTCAGAGAAAAATGCAAAACGAATCATTAAACAGAAGGTATAAACGGGGGGGATCAGCTTTTTTTTAAGCACCATGGAATAGCCAGAGGAGAGAAAAGGTAAAAAAGCAAGGAGAGAAAGAGGAGAAGGGGGTTGTTATGATAATAGTTGTACTCTTCGCAGTATATTATCAGTGAGGCAGGTCAGTCAACTTTCGTTTTCCCCGTTACAATGCAGCCGCGCAGGTTCACAATTAGCGTGCTTTAAGCGAACTTCTCTAGTTTCTCTCGATGCCGGAAAACAAGTTTTCGCTCTTCTTACCCCGGCCACTTGAATATTCAGAGAGGTGGTTCTCACTATACCATGGCATTGGAGAGAAATCCATTTTGAATGGGTTGGAAAGAAAGTCAATGACTGTGCCTACCCCCTCTTTTGAAACGATTTAATTTATTAAAAACTGGAATACGTATAAATATTTCGCCATAGCATATAATACATTCATTACATGGCTAAATAAATTCGCAATCATAATCAGAAAGTAAATTCAAAGTCATAATCCGAAATTTTTAAATCATTATTTAATACTTTAATGTGAATTATTTAATTCCACACAATTATTTTAACTTGGATCGTTTACCAATAAATCGTGTAGCTCCACTTATTGATTTCTTAATTTTTCATAGAAGTTATTTGGTTAACTCTTAATTTTTCAATTCCTACAATTAGCTCACACTCTATATATATTTATTTATCTATCTTCGTGGAATTTTCAATCGTTAATAAAATACATTTTAAAGCACTCAATTGAACTGAAATTTTATATACATGATTATATTGGGTGACAAAACAATAATTTAATCATAATTAATAAAAATTAATTGATTCAAACTAATTATTTAAAGAATTAAAAATACACAGCCACGTTGGCATCATTTTTGGCGACTTGTGTCAAAACTTGAAAAGGTTTTTTTTTCACGTTTTAAAGCATTCAGTTGAACTGAAATTTTATATACACGATTGTCTTGGATGACAATACGATACTTTAATGATAATTAATAAAAATTAATTACCACTTAATGTTGTGATTCAGTCATATGTATATACATATTTATATTAATTGTAACTATTAAATAAAAAGTAGCTAAAATAAAAATTTTCTTTGTTGATCTAACTAGGAATTGACTTAAAAAATTTTTTTTATATTACTTGTTTATTAATATTTTAAATTACCATAAAATCCGACGTGTAACGCGCACTTTAAACACAAAAAATAAGATCGAAATTACGTGCGGGCGGTTATACGCCAGGAATAAAATTTATAACTTCAAAAATAAAAATTAGGCTTTTACGTAGATCGAAATACTGTTTATTTAAAAGAAATGTCATTCTTCATGAACTTAAAGAGGGTTGTAGCTCTAGAAGAAAACCATTTCTTTTTTCAAAATCCTAGGATAATGCCCCAAATAAAGGACTTCAAAACTCAACAGCGTTGCAAACTTACATTGTAGGTTCCTTCGTAAGAGGGGGTGCGGTGCGCATTATACGGTGGATATGCCTAAAAATTCAAAAATGCAGCTTCAAAGTATAAGTGTTAGTTATACGCCGTATTTTACAGAAATTAAATTTTTTTACATTTAGGTCCAAATATATGAAATATGAAAAGGAGTTTTGGTTAATACAGGGTATACCTATGATTAAATGCAAACCATTTTCATTGCTTTCCATTACTTTGTTTTGAAGCCGACTAATTTAGGCAATGATATACTTAAAACTTGTAGTTTTGAATCACGTTCAAGTGACGGGGATGGTCTGAGCTAGAATGGTAATCTCTCAACTTTCCTCATTTAAAAGTGAAACTAATATTAAAATAGTTAAAACCATCTATTGTGCGTTGTTTTCTACTTCTATTGCTGAACTGGTATCTCCATCTCTTCATAGCACACAATCAATTACCTAATTTTACTTCATATAATTTGATTAAATATAACAAAGTTAAATAAAATAAACATTCCCCATGGATTCACTGTGGCACAACTACAGGTTCGATATATACTTTCCTATATATTTAAGTAAATTTACAACAAAAACAGTGGCATCATCAGGGGTAGAAGGCCCGTATGATTCGGAAATTATATCCAGGGGCGTAGCTACCGCCGTATCAAGGATACGGGGCCCCGAAGCTACAGGGGCCCCAACAAGTGTAACTACAGTCCCACTAAGAGGGCGCTCAAATCTGAAAAAGAACCCCCAAAGGAATTTTGATACAAGGTCCACTCAGAACTAGCAACGCCAGTGATTATATCCCCTACGTTTATCTATTTGTACTTAACTAAGTAAACAATAACCAACCTAGTATCATTTTTATAAATTATATAAATATTTAATAGCTGGAAGTACCCCATGAGAGAAGGGATTCATGGTTTTTAACTAAGTGGGCCAGTTAGATTTAAATGATTAAAAACCAGTTTTTTAAACACTTAACGAAGGAAAGGCATTCTAGTAATATTATGAATTTTAAGTTTTTAGCCCTCTCGTGCTTTTCAGTTCTAAAACGAGATAAAGATCAAATATTGATTGGTTGCATAGAGTGAAATCAGGGAACTTAAGAAAAATATGATGAAAAAATTACATAACACTTATTAGAAAGGGGATTGTACATACAAAATCCAGCTTTAAAAAAAATACGAAAAAAATTCTCGGTCAAAAAAATTATAATAAGACTGCCATTTTTTTATACGACCAGCATCGAGATCTTCAATACAAGAAAAAAAATTTCAAAGATGGATGTTTGGTCTGTGCCGCGTTTTCAATGTTTTATATGTATCTCATTCCTAGAATCACAGAATTTATATTGCAATGTTAAGGGAGAGAGAACATAATTTATGCATATCTCTGTATAACTAAATTTTCTTTCTTTTTCTTCCTTAACTTACTTCCTTCTAATTTAGAGGTACTCAACCTTTTTTTCTTACGGACCACATACATATCACAACTATTTCACGCGAGCCGCAACATGAGGGTTAATGGGGTGGAGGAGAAGGCAAGGCTACAAGATTAAGGACTTTTAAAAAGCGGAAAATTGATCGAAACATTAAAACTAATAATTTCGGATTTCATTTTAAAACTATATTAAACTTTATCAAACTCAACTCACAAAAAATAGGTTTTATGCATTTTTTACCGTTATGCGGTCATTTCGATTTCCTTTCATCAATTCTCCCACCGCCATTTAAGTATCTTGTTGCTGTTGCACAGATTTTTTTAAGAAAGCCAATTTATCTCCTCTTGAAATAGATCATCGTCATTGAAAGATTTGTGCTTAGTGATACAGCAAAATTACATTTTTTAAATACAACATTTTCACGACAAATCAAACAAGTTGTTGATCTATATTTGTTTTTCTCTGCGAAACAGACCAGATTTCAATCATCTTGAAACAACATATATTCTTTAGATATTTTTCGCTTGAAAGACATAAGGGTTAGTTAAAAATTAGTTTCACCCATAAAATGGTCACAACTCTACTATTATTTGTTATCACTAACCGTTACAATTACAAAAAAAAAAAGTTATTTCGCAATTCGTACCACCACGGCATCAATAGTAAAACTGATATATGTAATTGCTTGATTGATATAATTTCTCACTAAATTTTTAATACGTTGTTCGTAAATAATTCGGTTTGTTAGTGTCCACTCAGAAAGGTCCGGTGGGCCACATGCAAGTTGAGTATCGCTGTTCTAATCTTATTTCTTCAACAATGGCAACCATCATCAAGAATACATACAGTTCTCCTCAAATTTGTAAAATCTTTTATTTGTGTGTTCGATTCAAACTCAACGTAAAATGTCAGATTCTTTGAGTTACCATATTTTAAAAGTTACCATTTGAACAGATATTGGTTTTTTTCACTTTTAGGATAAGAATAAAGATATTGTCGTTCTAAAGTTAAATAGACCTTCAGTATTTACAATTCTTTAAAACATATATGTTTAAAAAAAATTAGACTCCTTTCTTCGGCCATGTATTTTTATTCAGGTAGTTAGCCAGTGACGAATTTACTATTTTTGTTTAAACTCGGATGCGATAGAGAGAATAACAGAAGCAAACAGTTGCTTTTGTCAATATTTGTTTCCTAGTTGTGGTTGTGCAAGATCTATTCGAAGAAAATCTAACATAAAACAGAACAAATCAGTCATAAATTACATAAAAGGCAACAATTCATTCAAAAAAAAAAGTGGAAATTGCTCCGCGGTGACAAAATTGGATCTACGAAAAAATTTCCGTATCTAACCGGAAATTGTGAAGGGAACTTGCCTTTCGACCTAGTTCTTTGTTATTCAAATAAAATACGATATAAGTGGAATCAAGGACTACAGTAAGTATAAGTTAAATAGTACAATTCGTGTGGTTTAAACACCTTTTAGAGGCACCAATTAATATAAAATTCAGTAAAAATGTAGTGTGATTCTTAGTATATAAATTATCCCAAGAAATTAATTCATTATTCAACTACAATCAAAAAATAATCATACATAACTGATACATAAACTCGCATTACGAATTTTACAAGACAGATGAATTATTTAAACAACCTTACAGGAACACCTTTTATAGTAGTTATATAACCCTAAATCCATCTGCCGCCCGCGGCCTGTACACAATACGAACAAACGAACAAGGAAGATTCATAACATCAAGGAAATGATACAGCACTTTCTTTTTTACCCTTCAGAACAGCAGTTGCATATTTTTTTAGAATTATAATTTACTCTGCTGAATCAGCAGAACAATTCCAAACCTTTGGCTTCTCGGATTCTGAAAAATCGCGCATATCATTAGGATACAAATAAAAATTGTGATGTGATAAATTAACGTAATAATTATCACTTATAAAATATTAGAAGAAAATTCAGTTATTCGAAAATCTATTGGTGATATCGTAAAATAATTTGAATTTTAATTCATTTGATATATATATATCAACAATTTATGATCCCACAGTCAGATGCAGACAAAAAGTTATTGTACACTTTAATTCTTTAGTAAAAATGACCATTAAACTTTTACTGTACGAAAAATTAATATCCACATAGTGTTTTTCAATATTTCATTGAATAGCAAAATTTACTCAGCATATTTCTCACTTTTCACCTTCAAATGCAATGAATTCATGAGAGTCAGCAGTTAAGATTACTAGTCAATATTCAATAATTATAGTTTCAAATGAATAAATTAAGTTAATAAGTTGAATTTGAGTAAAATGGTATGTTCAAAAATATAAAAAATATTATTTCATAAGTATTTTAATTCAAAAAAATAAAAATTATGAACAAAATCTTAAAAGCATAAAAATAGTTTTATGCTCTTGAGGGGAAAAACAAGCTTACACATGCACAGAGAATCCTACTCATATAAAAAATGATCTATAACATATTTCTTTGGGGGTATATATGTAGTAAATTTATACGATACAAATATCAAGACACCAGTGCAATCTTATTGCAATCAAATACGATCTATCAGAAAATCTGAACACTTTAGTATATATATATTCCATTCATTAGATCATAATAACTTTAAATAAAATATGTAACATTTTAAAATTATCTTCCAAATCAAAATAAAAAAATTAAGGATCCAAGTTTTGTGTTCCATTTTAATGAAATATTTTTACTAGATTATGGACCTTTTTTTAACAGGCTAGTACATCCCAAACAATGGAAAACAAATGCTAAAGACTTTTGATGAAAAATTACAGAAAATATATAATATGAGAGAGAGAAGTAGGTAGATCTTGAATTAAAATTAATTCTTTTTCCAATCTAATGCTACCTAATGCTTTTTACTACCTGAACATAAAGAAAGTGCATAAGAGACATTATCTTTTTTAAAAAATATGTATTCTCTGAACATTACAAAAGTAATAATAACAGCCATTGTCATTTATTTTTAAGTTGTCAAAAAAGTAAACTGAAAAGAGTGAAGTTAAGAACTTAAGTAAAAAGGTATGTAAGTCTATGTGACACGACTGCTGCCATGCAGTATATTAAAACTTCTGAAATAGAAAGAATATTTGGTACATATTTTTGATATAATAGATAGGAGAAACATTACTAAACTTTACAACACACTACATTTTATATACATATATAAAAGCTCCTTTTCTTGAAATAAACCCTTCAATGACTTAGCCTACATCCTTGCTAGTACTTAAGCAAAATATAACAGTTGTTTCGTTATATATGAGATGTTATAAAAACAAAATGAACATGAGATAAACTTTAACATTTATATCTCACTTCAACAGAAGAAAAAAAATTACCGGATTTCACCCCCATTAAAATACACAAAATTATGGAGAAAAAAAGGAGATTTATCAGGAGAAAATGAATTAAAATAATATTAACACAATAATCACTCACCTTCAGTACAATTTCTTAAAGTTTATTATGAATGGAGTGGTTTTACTAACAAAAATATATATATAAAATTCATTGTAGGCCCCTGAATGGATAAACGAATGAATGGAATGAATTAAAGGAATAAAGAGAAAAAACATCAAATCTCAGGAAAAAAATCAAACTCAAATTGTCATATAATTAAAATCAAGGAACAGAAGGCTTACAGTTGCATTTTCTTATAGAATCTAAGGAAATTATTAGTTTTTCACATTAAATTATGAGCCCAAGAAAAAAATAAAGGGACTAATTTGAGATCTAAAAAGCAGCCAAAATATTCCTAAAATGAACACTGATAATATATACTTCATTTCCTGGTCTATAAGGTCCACTGTGATTTATCAGATTATAATTTACAACAAATACTTGAATCAGGCAGAAAAGTATCAAAGCACCTGTTTTAATGATAAAACTTTATACAACTTGAATGGAATAGTTACATTGAAGAATAAGCAAATATACTAGCATTTATTCATCGTAGAATGCCAGAAACTCATCATCACTGTTGCTAAAATCATATGAGCAGTTATTTTCATTATGGTTGCCACCATCACCAGTGGCATACACAGACTACTTTTATGGGGGAGAAGAGTGATAATTTTTTTAAAAATGTAGATAAAAGCACAGAGAATTAGTCTTAATACAGAAAATTAAAAAACTGCTAATGTACGGAAGTCTGAACTCTTAGCCCCTTCCCCCTTTGTATGCTGCTGAATATGACTGGATTCGGTACTTTCCTCATACGCAAAGTCATCTTCACATCCAACTAGTGCAAAAACAATGTTATACCCAATGGCGTAACATACACCACGGGGTGGGGCATAGCCTAGCTGCCACCAAGTACCTACCCTTTATAAAATCCAACTTGGGGGCCCAAAACTTGACTTTGCAGGGGGGCCCAAAGGTTCTCCGTTACGCCACTGGTTATACCCTTAGTTCATAAGTTGGGCTGGTTTTAGGGCATAAAAAAGGAAGTAGGGAGTAAAAAAAGAAGTGGTCTTACAGGCCAGGCGATAAAAGACAAAGGAAAAATAATATGTTGATTAAAAAATGTTTGAGATACAAAAAATTTTTCATGGCTTCAACAAGACTTAAAAAATGAAAGTCTAAGAAATAGTTTTGACAAAGTTAAAAGATTAATGGTTTTCTTAGAATTTAGGTGGTAAGTAAACAACATGGGTAATTTCATAAGAAAAAAATTACATTTAAAAATGAGAAGTTTCTTTATTATAAACTTTTAACTTGTGTTTTTTAAAATATAAACATATGTCTGTTCTAGATTTTTTAAATAAAAACCACCACCTTACAGATATTAATCTTATAATGCAGCAGAAACAAATAAGGGATTAACTCACATGATTAACAAGATGAATGAACATTATAATGCAAACAAACTATATATTAAAATGTTATCGAATAATTCAAAAAAGTGGATATCTTTCACACAGGCAGCAAGTGTTTGCTTTGCTGTATTATTATTATGCTTCCTCACCGCAGGTCCGGGGTTCAAATCCCAGACTGGGCAAGGTTGATTCAGTCTTTCATCACTTCAGTGGGTCAATAAATGAGTACCAGGCTTGCTTGAGAGCTAAACACTGGGGGTTTCGCATCAGACTGACCACCTGACCGGAACATCTGCTCATGCATCTCAGCGCCCAAGGTCACATATATTGAAATGGGTACAGAAGGCCTTAGCCCTCATGAGCTGCAGCACCAGTGAATTTAGTTTAGTTTGTATTATTATTAGAATTTTAAAATATTAAAATAAGAAACTAGAATGAAAAATTTTCAAAATTAATTCAAGAAGTTTCAGTTTAGAGATGCAGGAATTATCCACGCACAAGTTGCAACAGATAGAAAAAAATATCCATTTTTAATTCTATTCATTTATAATCTGAAGGTTTCACTTTTTCTACAAGTACACAAATATCAACTAGGTATTTGAAATGACAAATGCAATAGAGGAAGAAAGATTTAAAACAGATATCTATTAATTTTGAATCAAATAAAATTATAATAGTTATATCAAAGTATATTCTATAACTGAAAAAAAGCAGCGTACAAAAATTGGGGAGGTAAAAGCACTTTGTTTCAAAAGTGAACATAAATTTGGAAAGAACTAAGTTTTGTCTAAGCATCTAATTTTCATATAGGAAATAACTTGTTACAACAAACAGTGGGAAATGCTTAAATTATTTCACAATTATTAAGTATCGAGAATTACTTTAATACAAATTCAAACAAAATACGGTTTTCGACATTTTTAATTGAGTTGGCATAAAAATGCTAATTTTGAACAATAAATACATTTCTTTTGATGCTATTTTTTTTTTTTCCTTCAAATAATAAAGATATAATGTTGATTTTTTTAGGAGAATAACAAGAGCTTTTACTTTGTTCTTTCAAGTGATATAATTTTCAGATAATATATCCACATTAAAACATAATTTATGGATCCTCTTGACCCATTCTAATCTACTTCTCTTTTCCTATCTGAATTCTCATTTATGAAAAAATACATCCCATTTCACACATCATTACTCACTGCAATGATGCATGAAACAAGAATAAAACAATTTTTTCTTTAAATTATAAATTATGTCTGTATTATCATTGTTAACATCCAAATTAAGATTAGGATTTATTGAATTAACATCATAACATAATTACACCTTTCACTAAATTTGGACACTGACAATAGACCTAATAAATTTCCGTGAAAATGAAAGTGACGAAAATAATACTCAAGGCAGTTACAAATCTTTACACCATAACATTTAAACATCTTTCACTGTTGATTCCAATATACTGTAGCTTGCTTTAATGCGTTTAATAAGGTTCATTAAAAAAAAATTGGAAATTAAATAATATAACAGCCTAAAATAATGAATATAACTTCAAAGGAACATTAAAATCTAATAGTCTATCAAGGTATGGTTCTGTTGTGAATCTACATAAGTTAAAAATATATACACATATAAATTGAACAATCATGAACACATTAGATCAATGGTTCTTAAACTTTGGATTGCCAAGATACCTCCTCCCCCTTAATGTATCAGCCTGACATCACACACCCCCCCCCCCCAAGATTTTGAACAGCCCTCCCTGACTCCCAACACATGATTGAGTGATTTAAATGTTTCTCAATAATGCTAAGACTGCCCCTGATACTTATGTACAGACCCTTTCAACACCTTATTTTCTTATATTCCTTAAGAAAACAGTAAACATCTAATCTCAGTCATTGCAACAAAAAAAAAATTGAATTAATATTCTTGATCGAAATACATGCTCTAGTAGAATTTTTTCATTGGGATAATTTAGTGATCAAGTCTATGATGGCACATCTTTCAATTTTTTTATGAGGCCTTTCAGAATCTATAAAAGAAGGGGAAATCTTAACATTAAATGAGACCTTCGCAGACTTCAAAAAAAAAAGGCTGGGGACCCCTTGGGATCCGTGGACACAGTTTGTTATATTATCAGAGGATCTGGACATTAATGCAAAAAATTATCTGTGCCCAGAAATCCACAAATACAGAAATCTGATATTACATACATAGAAAAGATTAAATTGGTTTCACGTTATATATGCTTATATTAATAAAAAAACTGGTATAGTTTGAAATGTCACAATTAGCTGATTCAAATGTTGTTAAAACTGCATTAAGCATTCTCCATTTTGCATTTGTAACAATAAAACTGATACTCAAATCTAAGCCGCACTTTTTTTCCAATTTTAATGCTACTGAAAATAGGATGTGGCTTAGAATTGAAGGGGAAAAAAATTCATTGGATGGGGCATTTAGAGTAATTACAGGTTCATGTTTGTATTTAAAAGTTTATAATATTGGTAAAATAATTATTTACTTCTTCTTGGTTCTTAATTTAAATTTAATTTCAAGAAATTAGATATTGATAAACCATTTTACACTATTTTTCATTTTTCACAAAATCTTGTTGAGAATATGGGGTGGGGCTTAGAATCTATGGTGGCTTAGATTTGAATAAATATATATTAGTTGCAATAGACATTTAGCTTATGATTAAGTTCCTTTTTCTATCACTTGAAACCAAAAACAATTCTTCCTTAACAATTATTTATACTTTTACTGTTTGAAACAGTTTCCAAATATACCATAAAAACCGGCATATAACACGCACTTTTAACACAAAAAATTAGATTGAAATTTAAGGCTGTGCATTATACGACAGGTATAAAAACGATAGTTTTAAAAATAAAAGAGATGAGCGTAAAAAAAATTTACTTCTACACATATCTGTTTATTTAAAAGAAATGACATACCTTATGAACTAAAGGAGTTGTAGTTTTAGAAGTATATTATCTTTTCAAAAGTCTAACATAATACCTTGAATAAATGACTTCAAAACATAAGAACATTGTATACTATCATTTCAGATTTCTTCGTAAAAATTGGGGTGTACGTTATACGGCAAACATACCTTAAAGTCAAAAAATGCAGCTTGAAAGTAAAGGTGTGCATTATACGCCGGATTTTATGGTAACTCATATTGTTAAACAAATTTAAAAATATGGTAGATCTAACTATAAAAAAATTTTAAAAGATGTATAATAATAAATATGCACAGTACTTTTCTTTATTTAAAACTTAGACCATCCAGTTAACATTAATAAAAATACTTTATATACCAAATATAACATTTAACCATATGAATTCATGAAAAAAGTATTCTCATAAGCTAAATTTATAATTTCCATCGGTTTCTTATGTAACTAGATATTTCTTAGATTCATTTATAATCTCATTCTAAAAAATCACAGATCCATCGATCTATTCATGCCTGAAAATTAATGAACAACTCACTTATTGATGAATAATCATCACTACAGAATTACTTGTTTTTTAAACTACAACGATTAAAGAAATAAAAAAGATACAATTAAATTATTTTTAAAAAAAATCCGACAATGTCAAAAATAAAAAATATCAACTAATAAAAGCTAAATGTACATTTAAACTTTCAGAATTGTAAGCAAGAATTTTATCAAATTTTAAATTTTTTAATTTTGAGACACAGTCAATTTTTTAAATAATAACTTATTTCAATTAACTAATACAAAAATGGAAAAATGCAAAAAAAATTATCTTGTTAAAAATGTTTAAGTTGTATAACTTAATATTTACAAAATGCATTAGAAAAGATTCTGATAAATTCTACAACCAAACTAAAATGTACAATTATAAAAAACTAAACCACTGACTTCAAAAAATTTTAAAATCTTTTTTAATGCAAAATATTTAAATTTTTTAAATAAAATATTTATATTTTTCAAAATAATGTACAACATTTAATAAAACCAGATTATGCAATATTTAAATAAGTAATTCTAATTTATGAATAATTATAAATTTACTGATCAACCAGTTTTAATCTACTTCTATTTATCTTGCACGCCTATCAGCTAATAGAAGAAAAGTATATATAAACTACGTTTCAAAAATTACCAAGTGAATCTTAAAATAGATAGAATTTAAATATTTCATAATAAATATCCTTTAACAAATTATAGCACAATAATATTATATATTCTTTAACAATCAATCTAAATTCATTATCTGGCTGATGCATAACTCTATCACAACTAGTGACAATCTTCTGACCATTTTCCGAATAATAAATCAAATGGTCAGAAAAAATGTGGGTACTTAAATATTATTGCAATATTCGGCAACTCTATTAATAACTTGCCAAATTGGAACCCACAATTTCCTGTTTCGCATGCACTGAATTGGCGACCATGCACTTCGTTTCAAGTACCAAAATGTGTTGTGCATGAAACCAGACATAATCAAAAACAACAGCAATTAAACATTTTGATAGTCAATTTTAAAAAAAAACAGGTAGAGATTCTTGACATTTTAATCACTGGAAGGAAATTTTTTTTTTGTCATGAAATTTTGCTGCAATAAACAAATCAATCAAAACTCACCTCGTTGAACGCCATAATTGTGGCGTTGCTAACGACTCATTTAAACCACAATAAGGAATGGTACATGAAAATCTGCTCCCTTTATTTCACTCTAAAAGTAGCAAGAAAAAACATTTTCTTAAAAATTTTAAATTAGATAAAAATAATATAGGAGAATTAATAAACAATGTTATGCAATTTTAATTTATAGAGAAAAATAACAAGTTCAATAAACAACAAACACAAAAAATCATTTCAATACTTGAACTAAAATGAATTCCTCAAACTTATCTCTCTCTCTCTCTCTAATTTTCTAGATATAATTAAATCTTTCCATTCTATTACTTTGATCTAATCTGTCAAAATTCAAATACTTTGAAATATAATTTATAGAGGTATATAAATAAAATTTTGCTTATTAATATGAATGCCAACTAAAATATGCCATTAAAGGGAATTAGAGAAATAATTACGAATCTGAAATTTTCAGAACTAAATATAATAACCAAAACTAACAATTTCTTATATCAATCGATCAATACTTATACATATAAAAAGAGTGCAACAGTAACTGACATTTAATGATTTTATTGCTACTAAATGATAACGGCGATATAGTTTGAGAAAATAGAATAATCCATGGTTCAAAGCAATATTTTGTTAAATTTATAATAATCACTGCACTGGTGTTCGCCGGCACGATCTTGAACTCAGTATATTAGTATGGTTTCCAAAAAAAATCACAATATAAAATTATTCATTAATTTTTTTCTTACAATTTTTGTAAAATACAAGTGCAAAATAAAGCTGAATAAGATGTATAAATAAAACCAAACTTTCTTACCAGACATGTAACTTGTTAATTATTTCTTATATAGATACAGATTTCCGTAAGTAATCCATTTTTAGCACAAAACACAATACAGATGAACACGAAATTCTCAAATCCTTGCACTTAATTATAATAGTGCAAAGTTACATAATATCTAAAACACTAAAACAAACATGACAAATCCAAGAAATTACTTTCGCGCTATCCAAAACAGATCGCCATGATATGTGATGATGATGATGCTCCTCGCAACTGTTCTGACGCCACGCGGAAGTTCAAACAAGAAAAATATTAAATATAAAAACATTTTATTCAAAAATAGTGTTTTGATAAATCAATATATATTTTTCTTTTGTTGAATAAATCCCTTTAAATAAACTAATTGATATACTCTTATTTTTGTGTAGCTCAAAACTATGATAAAGGAAAGAAATAATTCTTAAGTTTGGTAAAGTTGATTTTTAGTGAGCGCTTCATAAAAAATAGTTGACCTCTTGGTAAATTCTAAAGTTGCGAGCAAATTTAAAAAGATATTAAATAATTTGCATTAGTTTCTTGAAAATAAAATTTAGTCACATAAGCATGGATTCTAAACACTGGATTTTTTTGTGTAGTTTTGGTTTCGAAATGACTCATGTATTTCAGTCGCAGAGTAGTTGGTGATCATTATTCTACATTCGTTTTTGTTGACAATGAATGAATAGAGTAGCGAATAGAGTTTTATTGCCTGTCATGTTCAAAAGAAATTAACTGACATTTTCTGAATTAATTATAATACTTATTCAATGTCGGTTGGAATGGGGAAGATATAGATCAGAAAAATTATGTACAAGAGAAGTTTATTTTGCACAAAATTTGTTATGGCTGTACCTTTTTTGTGATTTTTCTAAATCTCAGAAATGCTTACAATAAAACATTTCTTTTATGTATCACAAAATAATTCAAGAGTTAGTAAGACGTTCAAATTAGAAAATAATATAACATTTAAGTATGGTGCTACGGTGTTCTTCATCGGTAATATCATATGCTTATATGTTATTTTTGTGTAATAAATCATTTTAATGGGGCTTAAAATTATACCTGAAGAGTAGAATTCTAAAATCCAAATGTTCATAAAAATTTTCATCATTTAAAGTCAAAAAGCATTAAAAATAGGAAAATCTCAAATGCCTCAACAGATATTTAGTTCTACGAGAGTGAGTTTATGAATTACCTTCCATAAAGTATAACTATACTAAAAAAAAATTAAGAAGGCAGAATAAAACAAAATATGTACATTATTTAAGCCACGACAAACCAGAACAAATAGGTTTTGGAACTTCATTTGAAGAACCTTAGTTTGAAATCTCTTCATTAGAAAAGAATTTTAAATGAGCGATATTTTTTATTTTAATATTTAGACAGATGTTCAGGGGCCCCCAAGCTACTAGGTAACTACATGTGTAACTACAGTCTCATTAACAGGGCTCTCCCATATTTAAAAAAAGGGCCCCGAAGGAATTTTGATACAGTGCCCCCTCCGAGCTAGCTATGCCAGTGCAGATGTTATTGGATAAAATATCAAAAATGATATGTCAAAAATCCAAATTATTGAAATCATAAATTCATATATCAAAAAAGTCTTATCAAATAAACAATTATCAATAAATAAATTTTTAAAATATTTAAAGCAAAATCTGCTCATTTTCCTCTCGAATCAGTGGTCACAGATGTATGAATGATTCCCTTCATGAACTTAAGGCTGCCATATAGGCATCTATATAGTAATGTTAACTATTTAAAAATCCCTCATTGGTGCAAGGGAGTCATGAAATTAGTCGCTACGATGGGGGTACTCATTTTTTTTTTTGTATGAGTTAAAATTACAAATATTGTGATAGAACTAATAGTTGAAGCAATTTGCTTGGGAAATAGAATAGTCTTAATGATTTACTCGAAAGTGAGCTGATGAATTGATACAGATGAAACCCATAATCCACTAGGACTTAAACCTTCTTGATGAAATAACTATCATTTGACATATAGAATGCAATTTGATTTAAATCGAAAGTTAAGTAAAACTATTGGAAGGTTACTAGAAATTAAAAGAGCCGATTCATAGATATTTATCAGAATAATGCTTTGGCATTATTCGTTGAAAGAATGATCAGCTGTTTTAATAAATGATCTAAAAAAGCTATTGTCTAATTTATGGAAGCTTAGAATGTTCGGAAAGAAAAGTACCTTCTAAGAGCTGGAAAGGCAATTACACAGCACGCGTGCCGTGTTTGGTACACTAAAAAATGAATTTAAGAAAAAAAAAAAATTTTTTTTTGGAGTGTGTTAATAAACGGGGAAATTTTAGTAATACAATAAAATACGTTACCAGTCCTAGTAACAAATGTTGATGTGCAAGGATAGTAGATAGCAGACAGATGAAACGTAACACTTTTTGCTTGTTAGATGACTGAATTTCTCTACTTGTTTACGAATGTGGTTTCGAATAGCCAAAATGTATTTTAATTTTTATGTAAAGAAAATTAATAATTTCGTGGTTCAAATAACACCAATAAAAACAGAAAGCAAAGAATGTATGAAGTTTCGTAAATGTTTGGACTGTTGTGTATGACCTTGACAAACAGTGAGATAAAACCATTGCACTCTGTGTTCCGAAATTATTGTATGTCGAGCGTCATCCATGGAGCAACATTTTGAAACTCAACGCAAAGACATTGCCGAGAAAACCATTAAGGAAAGAATGGAATTTAGTTCCCTACAGTTAAAGGTAGGTGAAAATCAATCTTATAAACTACCAAAATCTCTAAAAAAAATAAATTTTACAGAATCGAAATTTAAAGTGTTTCTCAACTTCAACTCTAAGCGATCAAAAGCATTTTCAGATGGAAAGTTTATAAGAAAAGTTTACGTTAAAAATTTTTTTTTTTTTTTTTTTTTACGATTTTAGTAATATATAGATCATTCAAAGAATTGCAAATAAATAGAAATATTTTAAAGAGAATTTTAAAAGGGAATAATACTATTTTAATGTGTAATAATGTTAGCGATGTTGGTCTACATCTTTAGAATGGTTTGAGAGTTGCTTGTTGAAATATGGCTTGTTTTAAAATATTGAAACATAGAGAGACGACTTTGAAGAATCGTATACTACAGAATGGTTCACAAAATTAAAATGTTTTTCATGGCGACAATACAATATTTAAATTACCTTAGTAAAAAATTGTAAAACTGAGGAAAAACAATTGAGGTTATGTTTCAACTGATAAAATGATTTAAATGTAAATTGGATTTATCCCAGATATATTAAATTTAGTGAAACTTATAGTAATTTTTCAAAGTTCAAAGTTGTAAATGAATCAAGACATTAAAAAAAAACTAATCAGAACTTTGGTTTTTAATTTTTAAGAATTCTCTGATTTATTAAAGAACAGTTTTAAAGTAATTTAAAAAATTCAAAATAATTGAAAGGTCATTGAAAGTTGTAAGTTATCCTGACTTATTCGACAAAAGATTTGTATAACAACCTCATTAAATGGACGGAAAATATTTAGAAATACAGGTTATAGATCAGCAATGTAATCCTATTTGATCAAAATTTTTATATATACAAAAACATCGAAAAATTGGAACGTTATCGAACGTCACAAGATACAGAATTTTAAGTCCCGTGATGAAAACTCAATTCTGAAAGTGTAGAATAATATGTTTTTTCTCTCTCTCCTCAGTTAAAAATCTAACTACTTTCATATGCACTTTTTCTTATGAAATCCTTTGCATAAAATCGTGTACTGCCAAATGCTAGAAATATAAGGAGATTATATGGTACAGCGACATGAAGTACCTTGCAATCAACAGCATACCAGCCTGATATAGAGCTGGTGGAGGCAATATCATGTTTTGGGAAGTTTACTTGGCACTGAGTGGGTTCTTTGATTCGCGTGGAAGAACACTTGTATGCCTACGGGTTACAATTGTTATCGAAAATCGAGTACATTTTATAATGTTAATAGTGCAACTTGCGGGGAGGGATACTTCCAGCAGAACAATGTTCCCCTTCATAAAACTTGCATTGCCCACGTTGAACCTGTCGAAGCTCAAACGTCCTCCCGTTGATGTGGTGTGGAAGCTAGGAGAAGGGGATGCCAGCTCGGATGTCATCCTCGTCACTTAACCATGGTTCAAAATTACGAGGTCCGTCACCAAAAGCTCTCGAGTAGCTAAATAGGGGGACGTTAATATTCACTCACTCAAGAGTATGCGACTTTTTAGTTCGTTGTTCGTTTGAGGGTCTCTCCTGATTAAAGATGCCAATGTGATACTATTTTAAAATTTTCAAACTATTATTACATTAAACGTATAGACGAATTAAAAATAGATCTCTAGATATTAATGAATTTGAGCCTGATATGAATTTTGAATGGAAGTATTGTCATTATTTTTTATCATCATTATAAAATTTGAATACAATTTTACTCGATTTAATTAGATTTTAAAATAAAGTTTATAGCAGTACTGAGAGGTTTTGATTCCTCATGAATCACCTAATACTTATCGAAACATAATATTTTGGACTTTTTCAACTAAATTAAAATGAGTTTTTGGACATGATACCAAGCTGGACAAGCGTACGTGAGAACTGATGTGAGATTTACGAGTATAAAGACATGCATTTTACTGCAATAGATTTTCTGAGATATTAAAAAATAGAGTTTATTCCGTATTTCCAACTCCATATCCGATTTGAGTTTTATGTTATCAAATTAGAGGAGAGCTTTTCTAACATTACTCCAAGATATTTTATGTAATGAGACCAAGAATTTTGATTGCTTTGTTGATATATTTTGGGATTAACTGATGAGTTTATGCCTGATATATGGAGCAGTAAAGACTAATCTCTTTTAGGATTAATCTTTGATTTTGGAGAAGAAAATTGACATAGAGTATATTGTTAAAACTGAATATATATATATATATATATATTTCATTTGAAGAATCATACTTCCTATTTCACATAAGAATGTACTATATGGTATGGGTTGAGTGAGGATTTATTTTTGGATTTTTATTTCTCGCTGTTAACTGACTATATATATAAGATTCCTCAGTCAACTTCAAATAATTATTTGAAGTTGATTGCATGATCATTTTCTATACACAACAAATAATAAAAAAAAATATTATAATTAATTATAATACGAAGTATAGAGAAATAGATCGTGGTAGCTAGAAACATAGTTTGAATTTCCTACCTGGTGAGGTAATTGAAATAATTGTCGATATATTTGTTCCAATGATTGAGTGAGAATTCCTTGCACGTTTTTTTATACTTGTAATAATAAAAATTAATTTAATATGAAGGCGCCCCATCATTTTGTTTATCACCATGCATTGGATCTACCATGGAGGGTTTCTTTTTTTGTCTAACCAAGGAGTTTTTGAAATTTATCTTAAATAGATGCGTTGGAAGACGTGAAACCTTCTGAGATTTGTCAGTATAGGAGATACTCAAATGTGTGAGACTTACAACACAGTTAACTTTAAAATGATTTTTCTGTGCAGAAGTTTGTGCTGTGTGGATTGCACTGACTCTTTTGAGTAATTTTTACATGCCAGGGAGATGCCAGCTTAGGTGTCGTCCTCGTCACTTGACAATGATTCAAAATTACGAGGTACGTTGCCAAAAGCCCTTGAGTAGCTGAACAGTGTGACGTTAATACAGGGCCGGCTCTAGCAGTTTTGCCGCCCCTCTCTCCAAAGCAAAAAATTATAATTTAAAAAGATGAATTCTTCGCATTGATACACACCTATAAAACTTGAATAATTTTTGAGAACCAAAAGGCAACATAGCAATTATATATATTATTTTAAATCTTAAAAAATACAAAATAATTCGAAATTAAGAACAAAATTACCTGTTATTTGAAACGAGTAAAATGTAAGAGAAGTAAACGCCCATTTCAGCAGGCTAATTTCTTCGAAAAAGAGTATATTTATAGTGGGGATCAGAAGTGTTTATTTTAACATATAGTAACTACACTCGAGACTAAAATAAAACACCTCATGAGGCTCTCTATTTACCAAAAACTCTAATTACCCTTATCCCCTTTTGGATGGATGAAACCAGACATCGTGTGGGTGAAAAGAATGTCCATATGTGACCCCATTCCAAATTGGGGAGAAAGTTGCTAGTAAAAGATGTGTATACACCTATCAAATTTAAGGATTTAACATGTACTCCGACCTCGAAACCTTCAAGTCTCATCATAAAAAAAATCTGACATTTAAGCATACAGAGTACAAAATAAGGAAATAAGATACATTTAATGAAATACCAAGTTCCCACCCAATAATATTTCAGAAAATATATAAAACTTTTTGTAACAAAGAAAAAACATTTCTCTCAAACTCGATCCAAATGCCGCCCCGGGCAGGGGTCCGGTTTGTCCAGCCCTAGTGCCGCCCCTGCGTTAATATTCACTCAATTACTCCCAACCCTAAGCCCGAGATCACCATGAAGTCCGCCGATCGCTTAGCGTGTGTCTGCCGCTGTGTGGTCACAATAACAATGTTTTAGTTTTAAATAAAATTCTATGTGAATTTTTTCTCATTTTTAATGAAATAGAAATTATGTCCAACACAGATACTAGAACAAAGCGAAATGCGACCGATCTCAATGACTTTGAGATTTATATTTCTAATAAAGAATTTTTATACTTTGAAGATTTTGTTTGCATTAATAAAACTATTTTGCACACGAATAAGAACAATAATTTTTATATGTTAAACTAGTGATTCTCTAAGTTTCAGTGCAACCCAATTTTTAATCATAATTTTCATCACTCCCCCATACAATAACAATGTGTAGAATGTAATAATAATGCACTTTGATGCTAAAGCTACAATACGACCTTAATTATATACCGTACAAATTATGAGGATAAATATTAAATTTTGTATATGTTACATAGCGATAGATAAATAGATTTTTTTAATAGATTTAAAATAGAGATTTTAATCGATATTTTTTTTTTAAGTAAGTTACTTTTAAGTAATAGGATAAGTATTATATTACTTTTCCTTTCTAATTTTTGAATTAGAAAGGTTGCAATAAACATGCAACGTGCATTATATTTTTTATTGTGTCAGCTTGTATTTTGTTTTGTTTCCTTCCAGTAAATTCATATTTTTTAAAAAATATTCTTTTATTTTCTACTTTTCGATATGCTCGCGCACCCCACAAAGGATTATCATGCACCACAGTTTGATAATCACTGTGCTAAACATTTTTTTGGAATTAAATATTTTTTTGTCCATTATGTGCATGTTTTATTAACTCTAACTATAAATTCACCATGAAAAATAAATAAATAAATAATGCCCGCCATCCAAAAAGTGTTCTAAAGCGTGTTCTTAAGGGCAAAATTTTTGGAGTTCCCTACTCAACAGGATAGCGAAGCCAAAATACGGTAGTGTAACATACACCCCCGCAATACCCGCATCGCGAGGGTGGGGGTAGGATTCTAAGGGGCCTAAAGCCCGGCTGTTGCCAATTACATACTCTTTGTAAGATCCGGTTTAGGGAGTAAAACCTGACTTTGCAAGTGGGCCCTGTTATTCTTCGTTGAGCCACTGCCAGAATACAACATTAATGTTGGAGTTCTTTTATATCTGAAGAAATATTCCAAATTCGGATCTTATTCCTTAACACAAAATTAAGCTGACCATCATTTTATGGAAATAATACGCTTTTGAGAAGAATTAATTAGTCTTGAAACATAGAACAAGTGTGAATTGTAAAAAATAACTCAAAAACATTGATTTTTACAGCTTTTAAATACAAAGTAAGGTTCTTTATATTTCTTCAAAATGCAGAGTGTTGGATCTTTTACAACTGAAGAGATAACTTCCACATCTCATACCTTTTTAAAAGTGGTTCCTCGTAAAAAAAATATTACCGCGTAGCGAAAAAAAAATTTAGGAATTAATTTTATTCCAGGCAATGAAAGTTTGATCAATCAAATAACGGTAAATACGGTGCAGCTTACTAAAGAACAACTCAACTTAACTTAAAATACATGCGGTGTTTGAAAAGGTGGTGTGTGTAAACAACAGAAAAATGTCTAATTATCCTGTAAATCAAATTAATCGCCAACCCTTTAACAACGGCAGTATTTCACCTTGGTTAATTGATCCACAATTGCCTCAATCAAATGTTCCATTTCAACACTCATTTCTGTCCTTTCCACCACCTAATTTAGGGACAGCTCAGCACGTGGTAAATGGACCTACATGGGGTAATAATTTTCATCCTCCATCAGTTTCACCATTTCAGGTAAACTCTCAACAACTCTCGAATTTCAATTCTCGTGAGCAGAGAAATTCCCAGCAATTTACAAATTTTAACTCTACTCAACATATAAACTCGCAGCAATTGACGAATTTAAATTCTGCTGAACATAGAAACTCGCAGCAATTTACGAATTTTAATTCAGTTGAACCGAGAAACTCTCAGCAATTTACGAATTTTAATTCAGTGGAACCGAGAAACTCTCAGCAATTTTCGAATTTTAATTCTGTTGGACAGACAAATTCTCAACAATTTATGAACTGTAATGCTGTTGAACAGAGAAATCCTGATTGTTTCGTTAGAAGTGGAATAGAAACACCAACACATTTTGATGTGTCCGTTCGCTCCTCTCATCTGCCACATTACTCCTTAAATCAGTGTAATATGCAGCAAAGCTTGAACTATAATGCTAAAAAATTTAGAGCATCTGAAATTTCTGTTTCTGACAATGATGTCCAATCTGATGTGTTGCAAAATTTTAATTCTGCTTATGGAACTGGAAACAATTCATCTGACTTTAAGTCAAAATGGAATTCCAAGCCTCATTCAAATTATCATTTGAATAATTTTAATACTGATAATAATTACACAAGAAATTCATCAGTGGGGAATTATATTCACCAAAATGATTCCAAATTTAATGGGTTAAAATTTAATTCCAATACTATTACCTCAAAGTTTTCGAGTAACAGAGTGAACGAGAATCGGCCGAACTGGAAATTTGACAAAAATAAAACATTTCATAATCAAGGAAATGTTAGGAAACAATTTCACAAAAATGGACATCATGTGAAGAAAAATAATTTTGAGGTAATTATGGAACTTTTTTGTTAACTATATTATTTAACATATTTTTTAAGCAATAGGTATTGCTATTTTGCTGTAGTTTCTTTGATGACAATAATTACTTTTATCAATATCTTAGGTTGTAACTACGATTTTCAACTAGCTATCTTTTGGAGCTAAAGATTATGTATGCCTGTGTGTTTCTCAAAGAGCATGATATAGCTTTTAATGTAAAATATCATCATAATTTTATAATATAAATTTCAAACAAATTTGTTTTAAAATATATGAAAAATATTTCCTCAGGATAAATATTTAAGACAATGTACTACAGTTGCAAGTTAAAAGAACTAAATTAAATAATATTGAACTTAAAGCTATGGTTTATTAAAAATATATCCTCGTATTTTAATATTCCTTGTCTTTATTCTTGTCCAGTGATTAAATTTGATATTATATAGCTAATTTTAAATTTTGATGAATATTGTGTATTTTTTTAATTGTAAAAGCTCTTGGGTAACATCCTAGGAGAGCCCACACCCTTGGCGACAAACCGAAAAAAGTGCCAAGCCAGAATGAGATGGCACCAAGTGAAACCAACAATGGTGGCAAGTGAATATAGTAGGACAAGGTGGATGCATAATGAAAATATATGCAAATAATACAGAAATTAATGAAATATATTTAAGATAAAAATTTAAAAAATAGCACTTACTTTCTTACTGATGATCTTTTCTGAGCATAGGGTAAAGCATAACTGCAGATTCTAAAAAGGCCTTGAAGGCCTCATTGCTAAGCTAATGACCGTGGGAGCGCCGCCATATGTATTCTGCAAGGTAATGGTCGAACATACCCATTCGACATTTCTATTCAAATCCATCCAAAACAGCACTCTTTCTTTCGTATAATCCCATTCGATCATTACATTTAGGTCATTCATTATTTGAAGCAATCAATCCTTCCTTCCTTCATGCACTGTTTAATCAATTCTTTCTTGCCCTTTGCATTCAACAGAGTAAAAAATTCTAAGGTATATTCACTCACACACACAGCCATACTTCCAGCCCGGTGCCCAACAACAAAATGATAAAATTTGAAATGCCTGCTGACAAAATACGAAAATTCCAGAAATAGTTGGGTATCAAATCATATCTAGTCTATCAAAGTAGGGTTACCAAGGTGACACAATTATCACCAACCAAAATAATTTGTGGCAAGGGTGTGGGCTCTCCTAGGATCAAACCAAAAAAGATGTGCTTTGTCCTCCTCTGAGAAGTAGCAAGATATTAAGTTCCTTATCACTTTAAAAGCTATTATTTTTTAGAGATGTAATACGAAAGGTTTTATCCTTATGTAAGGAGAGATGGCAGCTTTTTAAAATTAAGAATTTGTATTTTTGAAAATAAACTAGATTTTTTTTTTTACCTTTGCTTCCAATAAAATTCTATATTAAAGTTTTTTTTCTCATTCCTTTGACTTACTTCCAGGTTAAACAAGAAGCTAAACAAAAATATATGTGTGATACATGTGATCGAGCATTCAGTTCAGAAACAGATTATCAGTCCCATGTTTCAAGCCATATAAAGGTATGTAATTTCATTTTTTTTCTTAAAGATTTATTCGTACATTCCTTTTGTTTTAGATTCAGTAGTCAGTACATGAGTGAAAGCAAAATATGTTATTCAATGCCATAAAAAAAATGAGCTATGTTAAGTATTTTGTGAATTAAAAAATACAATCTACAAAATTTTTTATATAGCAATAAAATTTATTTAGAGGTTAAGCTTAGTGCATAGTTTTCACTTGATGGAAAAATTTATGAAAGTTTTTGTATGATGTATATGAATTACTGTTAATATTTTTTTCTGTTTATAAAATTTTATCTTTAAATATGGAGGAACATTGAATGTGCAGTCATTTTCTGTATCAAAGTTTGGTACTTGCATATTATCGCAACAAACAGAAACGTTCAGGATAATTTGCCGAATTGGCAATTATGTGCTTCATTTAAAAAACATTGTCAATAGGTTGCAATAATATGCAAGGGTACTTGCGTATTGTCGCAACCTATCGGCGACATTATATGAAACAAAGCACCTGGTTACCAATTCAGTGCATACGATGCATAGGAAATCAGGGTTGCCAACTTGGTGAGTTAATAACCCCTTAACTGCGTAGGAAAAATTATGAAATTCACCCCCCACCCCCAGTGCCACCGTTACGCAGTTTATTGAGGGGCAAAAAGGCGTGTTTTTCCCCCAAAATTTGTTTACTATCACTTTAAAAAAGAAAAGAATAAAATGAAAATAAAAAAAATTTAATCTGTAGTGTTAGAATATAATAAGAAATTATAACTTTTTTGTCTGTTCTTTGATACATCCTAAAACATGATTGAATAAATAAACATGTATCAATTCAGTGCATTTGTTCAAAAATTTAAAAGCTCCTTATACACAGTAAGCAAAAATGACAACAAATCAAGAATAGAAAAGAACACATTCAAAAATAAGAAAAATTGCTTAGGCATGAATTTTACCATTCCTGGGATATACCCTTTCACACAAATTCCTTCCCCACCTCTTCTCTGAAATAAGTAAATTTTTAGAAGTACTGTCATTGTCATTTTATTGTATTCCAGAGCTGTGGGGCTAGTTTTAAAAAGAGCAGCACAATACAAAAAGTTTTCCTTTGGAAGGACGAGTATACACGACCAGGGCATTAAAGTTACCAGCTCAGCAGGACGTGTATACATACCATTGGCACTTAAGGGGTTACTAGAGTTTGTGATAGTTGTGTTAATACACAAGTATCCACAAAGTTTTTTCACATGTTGCTTTGAGATTTAATTTTTCATTATATTTCATATAGATTTGATTTTTTTTATCACTCTTGATACTCAGTGTTGTATTTGAATTTTACTTAATGTATAGTAAAATTCTATTAAAGTGTTCTTAGTTTTTAAAAATTTTCCTCTTGTCTGAATCTATTTTAGTTGTGCATTTATTTGGAGTAATATTTTAAATGTGAATGGACATGTAATGTGATTATTTTTACTAATGTGTAATATTTTTTTTAACTTCAAAAATAATAAGTTAAATATTTTCAAGCCAGCTTTTTTTTTATTATACACAGTTGTTTTAAAATTATATCTTAAATACGTATTCAATCCTAGTTTTATTATATTTAAGATTTTTATCCAACACTAGATGAACTTTATGTTGCAAATCATAAAAACTTAAATGGATATTTTAAACTACGTTTTTATGACATTTTTAAGTTTTAAGCAGATTTTTAAGTGATCAAAATGTTCTTAAATAGTCATGCCTTGAATGTCGATTTATGTTGATAAATTCAAATATATATCTTAAGTTATCAATTGAATATTGATGATGAGATAATAAAATTGCTAAGTATTGTATAGAAAAAATAGTATTAGTTTTATTTTGAAGAGAATGGAGCTGGACATATAAAATTTATTGCCAAAAAGAATGAATTTGTTGGTTAATTATACTGTTTCAATTCCTGCCTATTAGGGTGGGCATGTTTTAAGGTTAGATAGTATTTTTATTATGGATGAGAAAGATATATACATGTGTGTAGAAGGTAAAAAATATTTTATGTATGGTAAAATTATATTATGAGTTTGAAAATATAAATAAGATTCTAGTGATGTATAATTTGCTTTTTCAGATGAATTCTTAAAATTGAATTTTATCTTATTTAAAGTCACAATTTTTTTTGAAAATTTCAGTGTCGCTTTCCAAATTGTCAATTTGAAGCACATCCTGCAATTGTAACTCTTCACAAAAAAATGGTAATGTTTCTTCTTTATATTTTGTTGTATATATTTTTCCCCCCTTTAGTTTTATAACTATAAATGACTAAGTTTTGCTTATTATTTGAAGTCATATTGTATGAAACAGATAATTGACAATTATCAATTAATTTTTTTAAAAAAAGTCTTTCAATAATGAAGATGACATAACAAAAATAATTAAAACATTTCAATTCATACAATTTTCCAGATTCAGCTATAAATTTCTGTAGCTCTTTGGCTATCTGACCACTTTTGTAACATCATTTCAGATTGGAAAACAATAGTTGTTTTTTTCAAGTTTAAGTATTTTTATGAGATGTTTTTTCAGACTTTCATGTTGTAAATTTTTTTTAAAAAAACATGAAAACTATTTTCTTTTATTGCATAATTTTTTTAAACTAATTTTGATACAATGTTTTTTTTATTATTATTTTAGTAATCAGTTGCAGTAATGGAAAACTTTATTACAATTACTGCAAATTGTTTATAATGGAAAAAATAGGTTAATTATTAAAAAGTGTAAAATGTAGAAACTTTAAAATGCTGGTTTTTTAATGTAATGAATGTTAGCTGAATATTAGACACATCTCTAATATTGAATGTAATTTACAAATTTTTAACAATGCCTTATTTACCTAAAAAATAGCCTTTATAGTCAAGTGCCCAGCATTGTTTATGTTAAAGCTCCCAAGTCCTCACTCAAGTCTTGAAATTCTGTACAAGTTTGAAAATTGCGAGGGCAACTTGGGTGTTGTCCTCGTCACTTGACTGGTTCCAAATTGCAAGGTTCATCATCAATATACTTCATATAGCTTAGTTAAAAAATCAATAACCTCAAAAATATCCAATTTTTAGATCATACTCTGAAAGCCTTATGAAGGTGGTTTCACAAAGTGATTCATGTCTAAATTTTATTTTAGCATCTACTGGATGGGTGGTTGCTATTTCAAATGAAAAGAATAGCTTCCTGAAGTAGGAACTCTGTATTCAAATATCAGCAGAGTTCCTATCAGACTTGATTGCTTTCCGAGTACTATATAGTCTGAATAGCCTTTGTTTTTAGACAAGTGGAGATATAAAATTTCCTTTTTCTCTTACTTTTTGAGGACGAAAATCAACATTACCCAGCAGATGAACATTATGTTAGTTTGTTGCCATTGTCAAATGTTTCAATCATTAAAGTGGGAAAAGCAGTATAACTGAAATTCAATCTTTGAAAAAGTTTTGTATCAAAAATAGGTGCCTCCTGAAATTAATTTTCAAGTTTTTAGAAGAAGTTTCAAAAAATAAAATTTTCTTTTTTTGAATGTATGTCGGCACAGATGGGAGGTTTTCTGAATGAATCTAAATTTAGTAGTCTAAAGACCTTGTCATCTTTTTTCAACTTACTTTTAGCTCTAATTTTGCATCTATTATGTTTAAATTATTTATATTCCTTTTATACGAAGTAATTTTTTGCAAGCTAAATTTATATTTCCTTATAAAGTATTATCTCATGTTAATTTTTTAAAACTTTCTTTTCAGCAACATGATACTGGTTATGCTGATCGAATAAATAAACTAAAAAATGATGAAGAAATAGAAAAATGGAGAGCAGAAAGGATACGGTAGTAATTTTTATACATACATTTTTATTTTTAAGATTGAGTACATTGTGCATATTTTGTAATATAGTGGGCCTTGACAAGATTTCGCATTAGGAGCAAAACAGATTGTAAAGCTAGATTAACAATGTTATGCATAATAAGTACTAAAAGTGGTGAAGTTCAGGATTGTGGGCTTGCTACATCAGTTGTATATAGCGCTCATTCTGTATGTATTTCAACACATAATCAAAGGAGTCATGTCAGATTGGCTACCTGAATGGAACATCTGCTCATGCACCTCAGTGCCCAATATTGTAAAAACTGAGATGGGCACTGTAGGCCTTGGACTGTTGTGCCACTGAGTTTCGTTTAATCAAAGGAGTGCAATTGCATTCCTTGGTGCTTTTTGATCGCATTTTTTCAATAACCCCTGGTACGCGAACAGTTTATAAATCAATGTTCCTTTTTTTTTATCTCATCTTTAAAGGGTAAAAATTTGAATTTTGGTAAGACATTTTAAAACTAACCATATATGGATAATAGTAGTTAAAGAGACTTACCTGTACTGTATCGTGTAGTGATGTGTTAAAATTTAAGAGATGTTTTATTTTCTTATTTTCTATAGAATATTTGTATCAATTACAAAAGATATTTGCTTAGTTTAAGTACAAAAGGAATAATTTTTATATTGCTAAGAAAAAATGTGCCTAATTTAAAAATTTTTTTTAATTTTTTTTTTATAGCATATTAAAGGTGTTAATAAAAAATGATGAGGAGCAAAAAATGAGTATATAATTTTTTTAGTTTATTTCTTTTAAATTTATTTATTTTTTGTTATAAAAATAGAATAATTTTTGGGGTGTAGAATTAATAAAATTTTTGTAAAAAAAAATCTTTACATGTTTTTTGCTGGAAATGCATGTAATAATGAAATGTAAAATATTAATTGAAAGACTATATTTTATATACATATATTCATTTCATATTGCCTTAATTAATTTTTTCATCTAAAATATATTTAATGCGCAAATACAAAGGTTTGTACGATTTGTTTCTTTTAAACAAGAAATTGTAATATATTGTGAAGAAGATTAATAATTTTGAAGCAAAGATAAAAAATTGAGATTAAACATTAGAAATTAAAAAATGGCTAGAGGAAGAAAAGAATGAGTAAATTTTAATTTCAAATTGTATGGATTACTGTATTACTGATGTTGAAATTCTTTCTTTTTCACCATTTGTTTTATTACTACTTTAGTTTTTAGGTGTAGAATTCACCTAATTCAATTTAGAATTCAGTTATATTTACAATACCCTTTTTTCATTTTTGCTCTATTAATTTTTTAAAAACAAGTATTTGACCAGTTTCATATATTTAACTGCAGCACTTACATATCCAATTTAAGTTTTATCCAATGACTGATTCACATTGTTGATGTAGCTGAGTGGTCATAGTTACAAACTCGTGGCTTGCATTGTAACAGTCAAATGATGGGTTGGCAAATCCTGATACCTCTAATTGTGTGATTCCCTGGAGCAAATTAAATCTGGTGAGGCTCGTAGTCCATATGATGTGGAAGTTTGTAGAGTGTTGTGCTTGTTCAGATGTTGCCTTCATTGTGTTTGACTATGTCTAAAGTCCTCATTATGCTTCTAAATGTGATGTTAATGAACAGTTAATAAATGACTGGTTAAAACAACTACTTGTGAGAAGGTGTAGAAAGTAGGATAGCATACAATTTGTGGGAGAGAACCTTCATTCATAAATTAAAAAAAAGCTTTCTGATATATAACTCCAGTTTCCATGGTTGTCAAAACATTCATTCCATTGGTATGCCAATATATTGAAATCGGCATCAAGGTTGGGGAGTAGTATCAAAATGATCTGGTGTTCGCTGTTTCAAAATTGGAGATCTGCAATGTTTTGAAGAGATAAAAATTACTTGGTTGAAGATCCAGGCTGTTGTGATGGTGTCTCAATCACTGGCGTACCAAGTTCTGAGCTGGCCCTGTATCAAAATTCCTTCAGGGATCCTTATTAGAAATGAAAGTTTTGTAAAATGTCATCAATAGTCTCATTTTCAAATTTGTACTTTCACATGCCGGGGACCCTGTTGTTCGGGGGGGGGGGCGGCCTTATCTTTGATGCAGTGGTAGGCTGCATCCCTGGTCCCAATTACTCTTGCTAGAAATGTTGTTTCAAATAATGTGTAATTTAGATCTAGCCTTGTTATGTAATAAGAGGAGACACTTGTTGAGAGCAATCTTGGTAATTTCTGGCTAATTGCCTTTTGTAATTTTCTCAGTCTAACACACAATCTGGTAGCATTATTAGTTGCTCTTTGGGGAAGAAAATCGGTCAACAGCCTATCCTAGAGTTCATTAAAAAAACAAAAAAACATCGTAATTTCTTTGGTGAGGGCATTATTTTGAATTTCTTATAAGAAAAATGGCAAATAGTGTTTACATGACACTGGTGCTTTCTCTGTTTCAGATGTCATGATATATTCACATTTCATCCCTTCTAATGCTACAGTTAAGAAACGGAATGCCTTTGACTTGAAATCCCGTTAATTACCATGGACACAGTCACATTTGCATGGCTCTATTTTCATTTATGGGTTGTTGTTGCACCCAGTGAGAATATATCTTCCAATAGCCTCTAATTATTCATACATGTTGTTAACACTGGAAATAGAGATGCCAGATTCTTGTGTGTTATCTCGCTTGGATAAATATAACAATTTGCTTTAATCAAAACTTCTATACAAACCTGTAATGCCATCTGTGGTCAATATGATGGCTATGCTGATCTTTACTAATCTTGCACATCTCGCTTTTATGAAATTATGTACATTAAAATTGGACCTGTTTCCATAATTTTTAAAAATATTTTTTAAAAAAATCAATAATTATAAAGTGTGTAATTGTTACAAACACTTCAATATTTTGAAATATTTTAATTTGCAGCCACTTCCCAACTGCAGCAAACATATTAAAACGAAAGGCTGAAGAGGCTGAGAAAGAAGCCCGAGGGGAAGTAATTGAAGAAAAAGAATTTGGGTAAGAATTTGTTTGGGGAAGTTGAATGACCCCAATCCTTTATTTATTTTTTTTAAATCGTCTGAAATATGTTTATAAGAAGCATTTCTTAATTTACTGATTTTCAAATGTTTATCATCTATTATCTTCTGAAATGAAAACTTATCAGAGTTGTTTTTCAAAACATGGCAAGAAAGTTTTTAATGGTCGAAGTGCATTACAAATTATAATTTACAATTAAGATTTTCTTTTTGAATTTTTTTAGAAACTCTAAAAACTGCTTAAATAAGTTTGTTTTAATTGCTGAATAAATTTTTTTCTTTTCAGTGTATTGTAAGTACAGTTTTTAGAAACAATTATGATACATTTTCAAATATATACATAACTTTTTTTTTAAAGAAAGTAATGCTCTAATAATTTTTGCTGTTAGATGATTTTCGAGAAAATATTTTAATAATTTTTACTTGTTTGATTTTAATAAGGAAATTCAAAAGGCAAAAGCAAGATGAAAATGGAACTAATGACAAGCGTGAAGGGGCTCACTGGAAAGAGAAGAAACGTTCTCGATTTCGCAAGAAAAATGACAAACCACGCATGTCATCCAATGTTCCATCAGTTTCCACAGTTTCAGATTCGGAATCGGATGATGATTCACATATTAAAGTTCGTAGGTTTTCAGGCATGTTTGTATCATCAAAAGATGTACCAGTAGATGGCAAGTCTGAGGAAATTTCAACAGATGCTGTTAAAAATGTTAACCACAATGAAAAGGTGCAGGAGGCTTTGGATACAAACAAAACTGCCTTGCAGTGTGCAGGTAAAGAAAAAAGTATATTGAAATATGTACAATTTAATTTGTACTCAAGTTTTATAATATTAGGATGTGATATATAAAGAAACTAAAATATATTTAGAATCATACTTATATCAAAACAAATGGTTATTTGGCTCTCATCCTTATTCTATATCTTATGTGGAATGAGGGAAGATTTATAACTATGTGAGGTCTCAAGTTCCTTGTGCATAGATAAATTCATAAATTTTCAATTTATCATTATGTACTATCTACCTTGTTTAAAATGATCAGACTTATTTTGGGAAATCTGTGCAGTTTAGAGAGAATTTAATTCCAATTCAATTTATTTTGTATGAAATTGTGTCTTATTTGCTTATTTGTCTGATATTTACTCTTATTTATGATATTCACTCACTGTTATATTTTTTTTATATAATGTAGTATGATATTCTGTTCTTTTTGATTTTGCTTCAATTCCACTTTGTTGTGAATGATTAATAAATGCAAAATTTTAGTTACGCCAGTTGTGAATTTAAATTGATATTGATTTATAATTGTAATTATTATTTCTTCTTAGTGTTTATTTATTATTGCATTTTTCTCACACTTAGACTTCCTGATTATATATCTATGAAGGTTAAAAAAATTTTAAATAATATTGTTTGAATAAAAAGAAATATTTTTGTTTGAAGTTTGTATGTTGTATGTCTTAAAAATTGGGGAAGAAACACTTACCGTATTCTACAGTTTTTTTAAGTATTAAAAGCAAGAAGCATATTACTTGAAGCCTAAATGCTTATTGAAACAGCAATTCAGATAAGGCATATTGAAATTGTAATGTGCAGAATATTTCCTGTAATTAAAAAACATAAGTTAGAGCTCATCATTATCCTTCCTTAAAATTTTATCTTTTGGAATGTTAATGAATATGGTTTATATGAATAGCACTCATATTTTCTTTGTGTACTTTATTTCTGTTTGAGCTATTAATTATCCTTTAAGAAAATAGAATTCGTTCATTATATTTGGATATTGGCTTAGTTTTGAATGGGCAAAATGAATAAAATTTCTGTATTTTATTATTTTGTTTGTTTTATTGGCAAATCATTAAAGGGTAACTTTTTATTTAGTTATTATTTATTTTATTGAATCTATTGAATTATATCATGTGCATTTAATTTTTAAATTTGGCATATGACATTTTCATACCCTTGGTAAACATTTTAACCTAATGCTTGTCTTAAAATTATTAGCAGTTGCATGTATTAACTTTCCATACAAGTTAAAGTTTGTTTTATGTATTTTTTCGATTCTGAGAGAAAATTCAATATGAGAAATTTTTTTTATGAATACTGCATTTTTCTTCTGGGGAAAAGATAATTTTGTTTCAATTTCTGTTAAAAAAACTGAGCTTTTTATTTGCAACATTATGCATCATTTTGGGATTTGTGTTTCTGTTGTGTACTGAATTTTTAGATGAACAATTAATATCTCTAACATTTTGCAACTTTAATCTTGTATTAAAATAACTGTCATATATTTACCGGTACCTTTTTATTCCTGTAGATGTTAAAATACAAAATGTATTTACTTCAACTGAAAAGGAGTTGGAAGATGAGGCTCCAATTGAGATACCTATTAAAAAAAAAAGAGTTGTACTTACTTCAGATTTGCAAAATGCATCTGAAAAAGCTGCATCCTTTTCAGATCTTATAAGTAATAAAGGTAAATGGTTTTATTGTATATAATGTGAATAATTTATAGGTTTGAGTCATAATAGTTTGTAATTTACTGTAGATTGAATTTTCAATTGAATATTTTTAGACATACAAGTAGAATTGAGTGACTTCAAAATTATGTCAAACTTTGAAGTTCATACTATTTATATAGCATTTCATCCTGTGTACAAGTCTTTTTTAATTATTTTGTAAACTATTAAAATAATACTTCATTGTTTTTAAAATGCAGTTACTGATGTGATTCCATTACAAAATATCCCTAATACATATTTGTTTTTATTTTATCTTCTAACAATCCAAATAAGTTAAAATTTTGCTTTGTTTTTTCTTCAATTCCAGGGAGAAATTGGATACAAGAAGTAATTCTATCAATTGTTAATTTTTCTTGAGGTCAAAGATAATTTTGTTATATGTTTAATATTTATGCTTTATTTGAGGAATTAGAAATCACATATATTTGTGTATTTATTAGTGTACTGAATTTTTGGATTAACATGCAAATAGTAACTTGAATATTTTATAACTTTAAACTTGCATTAAGACAACTGCTTTGTATTTACTGGTATTTTTCTTCCTTTAGATGCTGAAATAAAAAACCTTGCATTTACGTCAATTGAAAGTAATTTGGATAATGAGGCTCCAATCAAGATGCCTATTATAAAAGAAGAAAGAGATGTACATATTTCAGATTCTCAAAATGCATCTGAAAATATTGAGTCTTTTCCAAATCATAAAAGTGATAAAGGTAAGCAAGCTTTAAGGTTTATACCATTTATGAAGCAATTTATCCCATTTACATTTTTTTTTTAAATATTACTTTTTATTATTTCAAAACTAAAATGCAGTTGATGAGAACCTGTAACAAAATATCCCTAACTTGTATTTTTTTTTTTTTTGTTTTGTCTTTAATTTTTGTTATCTACTAATGTGAATTTATCATTGTTTGCAAACTGACAACTAAATTAGGGTTGACGGTGAAAATACAATGGCAAGGATTTAATTTGGTAGTGGCTAGAAGAATGAGAATTGTGCTATTGTGTGTAGAAATACTGTTTAAAATTACTGAGTATTTAATAATTAAATTAATTATATCAGATTACAACACAAATCTCTTGGATAAAATTCATTTCGAATTTGAGATGAAATATTGTATGTAATATTTGGAGATTTCTTTAAATTTGTGATAACTAAGAAATGTAAATAAAGTCAAATCTAAGTCATGGAAGAAATTATAAAAATGGATTTATTCTGTAAAAGAGAATTATAAACAGAATACGAAGCAAGAAGATCAGAAATATTTTTGATAGTGCTGTTAAATATGACAGTGTATAATGTTTGAAAATGAATGGGAAATAAATAAGGAGCTTTACAGAATGTTAATTGCCTAAAAATATATATTCAACTTTCTGTATTCCTTACTTCAGTGTGTAGAAGAAAGATTACAGTCAGGATCAAATGCTTATTTTTGGAGCTGTCATAATACATTTTGAAAGCTCAACTCTTGAAATTAAAGAAGTTTAACTTTTATTAGAGATAAATATTCAATAAAAAATCTACATGTTAGGTGGAAGAATTAATTAATGTATAAAGTAATTTAATAAATAAAACATGTGTTAAAAATGTTGCAGTAGAAATATTTATGAGCGTGCTAAGAATTTTCAGCTTGAGTTTAAAATGAATAATTATACATTTCTGAATTTAGTTAAATTATTACATTATTTTGACAAAAAAAATTTTTTGTTTTATTTGGTGATTTAACAATTTTTTTATTCTGAAATTGCATTTTTTTTTTTTTTTTGTTCTGTTTATGTAGTAATATTTAGCACATTAAGTGTTTTAGTTAGACTTTATTTTATTGGCATAGTAATTAATGAAATTGAAAATAAGTTAATAAAAAAAACTGTTGATTTTGAATTATTGAATGCTTTTCTTGGGTTTTAACTGTAAGTACATGAACATAAACTTGATTGGTTAAAATCTTGTAAAAATCTGGTCTACTATGATATTCTAATAATTCTGTATTGAATTTGGAATGATCATTTTTAGATCAATAAACTGAAGCATGTTTAAATATTAAAGAATAGATAGAGCATTAGGACAATTATGAGACTAGGAGAAAAAAATTTTGAAATACAATCGGATCCCGATTTGACAAAAATTGGGATTCAAGGAATTTTTTTTCTTTCCTTCATTAAATTGAAGACAAAAACCCCTATTTAACAAGTAATAAACCCAAAATTAACTAAGTATTTCAAAAGCTGAAATTTTTTTTAGTTTCTGTTGGAAGCAATTAAATCTTCTTTGAATGACATCCTTTTTGTCTGGAACAGAAAAAAATGAATTTACTTGTAAGTAACCAATTTCATTGGCCAGGGGTACAGAGCATTGTTAGACTTAACAGATGCACATGAGTCATGAATGTAACCTATTGTGTGAGCTTTGAATAGGACAGGAAACTGCTTTATCTCATTACATTCCACAACACAAGGGAATATTTTAAACTTTTAACGATTGTCTTACATTTACATCTTTTATCTGTGCAACCAAAGTTCAGGAAATTGTTGATTTGTCAGAACCAATGAATAGCTATTTTGATGTAGAAATTGAAAAGTAAACTCTTCTCAAAATTGTAACATTTCCTAATGCTTTACATTGTTTCTTAACTGTGAAAACATACCTTATGCAGCAGGATGTAAATTACACAATATTTATTTCTGTGCATAAAGTTGAAAAAGTAACTCTTTTTAGTCAGGAATCTTCACTAATAGTATTCTTTGCTGTTGAATAATAAGATAATAATTTCTAACTATGTGGATATTTTTTTTTGTGCAGTTGCTTATTGTAGAAATTCCAAAAGGTAAATGCAAACATTTTGTATTTCGTTTCGACCCCGATATAATGAAAATAACTCTGATTTCATGAACAAAATGTTTGATCCCAATGAACTCAGTAAATCGGGGTCCAACTGTATCTATGCCTTTTGTATTGAAACGTTGACAATATGCAGTTCCATTTTTGTATGAAAGTAAGGATTTAAAAAAATTCAAGACTTTATAGTTGAAGTTAAAATGCAGTATACAACACAATATAATTTTTCCTTAGCTGAATCAGGCATTTGACTAAAGTATTCTATGTTCAAATCTTATGTCCGTACTTCCAAACTTATCAGATCAAAATCAGTGCTTACAAAAAGAGAAGTATTCATTATTCGGATGAATGTGCTAGTTTGATAAATATCTCCATTCTTATTTTCCTTTCACAGGCTCAAATTCCATGACAAATAATGATCATTATCCATTAGTTATAGTTTTTGTATGGGAAAGTTATGATTCAAGTGCATATCTCTAGCTTCAATTTCAGTGATGAAGTATATTACATTTAACACTTTTGAGAGTAGTTTATATTCATATAATTCCATGAAGGATTACTTCATTTTCTAAAGTAGTAGTATTTCAAAAAGAATGTATTGTGTGCTTTTATGTGCATTATTATATCTACATTCCTTTATGTTAAGAAAATATTTGTCCTTTTATCATAACTATATTAATTTATCATGAGTAAGAATATTTATATGTATTTTTCCTGCGTGTGGTTTGTACTAAATATATTCACATGGTGTTATGTATGCTCTTCCTTTCAGATGATAAAACCTCTAAGAAATTTTCTAAACAGGAACAAAATAAAACTTTGAACAGACACAAAAATGCAGACCATAATTCATTTAGAAAAGAAACTTTATTGGAAAAGGTAAAGTTCTTTTATATTTTCCTGCAATTTTAAAATAATTATACCTGTTGTTTGATTGCAAGATTTTTTTTTGTAGTGGCAAGATATTTTTTGGAATACAATTTCTTTTAAATTCTAATTATGATTAGAAAAAATAACAATTTTAATTCAAGTAGGTGTGCTGGAAATTTTAATTTATTAAATTATTTTGTCTAGTTTGGTAGAGCATGTACAAAAATAATGAATGAGTTTGTGATAGGGCTTATTTTGAAATATAATCTATGATATATTTTATTCGAAAAACAGTATAAAAAAAATGTGGCAATTTGAATTTAACATGTTACAGATGTTTTTTAATGAAATATATTGTTGATAGCAAGGTTTGTCATAACGTTACAGTTATATTAATTCAAATTAAGTTTTTTAAATATACACAGTTATTATACATTAGTTTGTCTTTTGTATGTTGTCAGTTTTTCAAATTTGATAACAAATGTATTAATCAACACATTAATGCCGAGAAAAAGTTTCTTAAAGCATCATAACTGAAGTCAGATTTAAACTATTTTAAAAAATTTCCTGTCTATATTTTTGTAGAAAATTACATTTAAAGAGGTATTTAAATGGCACACAGATAACTTCTTTCTTGGATAATGTAGTGCAATCTAATTTCTGCAATTTAAATTTTTTTGCTGGGACACTAGAATTCATCATTAAAATAACTTATTGGTTTCAATTCTGTTGTGGGTTTTTCTGATAAGCTATATATAGTTTAATTATGTTATGCTGTAATGTCATCTTTTGGTTCATTTCAGCTCCTTGCTGACCAGATAAGAAAGGAAAGAAATATGATCATGCAGTGTGTTCGTCATGTTGTGAAGAATGATTTCTTTGGCATTGGCAAAAAACGTTGAGTGAGATTTGTAATGAAACTTTCAAACCTGTGTATAAATTCATTTTTCTGCATTTCTAAAATAAGAGGCTTTTGAAACAGATTAGTTTAAATAATATATTTAAACTATTGATTATTAAGATTTAATCAGATGTTTTGTTTTGTAAAATATGCTTTTTTTATTGCTCAGTTTCTCTGTTTCTTGTAAGTTACTTCTGTTATAATAAAGTATCTTAAATGATATAATTTTTCTCAGATTTATTTTTATTTTTTGACATATTTTATTTTTATTGTATTTATTGAAATATAAATTCTATGAAGAACAGCTTCTCAAGAATTTCTGCTGTTGTCTGAATGAAACCTCATTAGGTCAGTCTTTGGATAAATATAATTTATATGTTTAAACTACTGATTTATATCAGTACAAGTAATATTTCACTCTTAACTAAAACTAATCTGAAATTTTATGTTCTTAATTCCAAATGTCTAGAAAGAATTGTAGAACATCAAAGAATCTGTATGTAAAATATCTTGATTAAAACTACTTGCATAATATTTTTATCTATACATATAAATAAAAATGAAGTGTCTGTTTGTAATTTGAAATGAACAGCTTTTTACTAAATGCACTTAAGTATATACGGTACTTATACGTAAAAATCAATTTTTAAAATTTTTGTCTGTCTCTCTGTTTGTTTTGACTAATCTCTGAAATGGCTGGACCAATTTTGACGGAACTTTCACTGGCAGATAGCTAATGTTATAAGAAGTAACTTAGGCTACTTTTCTTTTAGAAAAGAAAAAAAATTAGGGCTCCGCGAAAATAAAATTAATGCCAATGAAATAGTGAGCAATATCCGTGTCAAATTGGGATTATTTTATTTAACGAATCTTCTGTCCCAACGATTTCTAGCAGTTATATTAAACTTTTTTTATTTGATTAGTTTGCGACATTGCCCGTTCATGTCCACTGACCCGAATGATTTTACAGTCCTCGCCCCATCGACAGTGTAAAGGTCATGCGTCTGTCTCACTCCTTGCTTGCATCTTCCTTTGTGTTCGTTTCACCCTACTGCTACTTAAACCTGTTTTGATCCTAATGATTTTACAGTCCTCACCCCATCGACTGTGTCAAAGGTCATGCATCCCTCTCGCCTCCTGCTCAACAAAAAAAGAAACATCGATTCCCAATGACATTATTCTTATAACATAGGTATGTCTTTATGTGGAATACATAATTATTAAATTTTCGTAAACTCTGCGAATTGAATAAATACTTTTTTGTTAAATTCCATGTGGACGAAGTCGCGGGTAACAACTATTTAACATAAAATAAATGCACCAGAAAGTAATATTAACATATTACACATCCCAGATACAAATTATTTACACTATTTTAAGCGTTTATTACACAAAATTTGTAACAATGTGTTATTTTTGCTGAGCAGAAGGAAGGTGTTTTTAAAAAACAACCCACAAGAGTTACGGGGCATTATAAATAAATAAAAAAAATCTTTTTTATCAGCTATTATATCTTTAGACTTAAAATTTAGCAAACGTGGTTTTTTGTGCAATTGAGATATGCAAAAAGCTTTTTTTTTTGTTGTTTAATTTACAATTCACGTAAAATTAACTCATTAAAAATTTCTTTATCCTTTAGTCTGTATTGTTTAATTTTTCAATTCTCGTGCGAAGAACAGGTATACCAGCTAGTCTAATCTAAAACTAATATATGGTTCTTATCTTGACCTATGCATTTAGAATTAATTTTTCTTAGCTTACTAGTGTCATAAACCAAATGAATTCCAAATCTGTTCATAGTATTAAGTTTTCTCATAATTGGATCGTAAGATTAAGAACCATTGAAGAGTAAGATGGTGTATATTTAAGAACAAGTTACTACTTTCTAATTTAAACTGGGCCTCAAGTTCATATTTAGAGGGAGATATGTTGAGAGGAGCAAGAGTACCAATATATGTGTTGCTTTATTGTATTTTAAACTGTTTTTTACCAGTTGTCATTTGCATATTTTACACCAATGTTTTCCGAGCTTTTTATGACCGTGAGCCAGTCAATGTTTGATAATTTTACTGTGGCCTGCTGATTCAGGGGGATGTTAATGGTTTATATTTGGGATTGTTTTGATTTAATAATTTTAATTAAATTGTATTAAAACATGCTTTCAGAATAAAATGCAGTTACACTAAAAACTGAATACAAAGTGATTTCCAAAAAGTATCGCATAGACCTGAGAGAAATGAAAATGTTAATGTTCCTTGAATGGCCCGGCATTATTTTATCCACAGACTGGTATTGGGTCCGTTACCCGGGGGATGAGGACCACTGTTTTACACCATTTGTTATGATATATAATTTTGAAAAAGAAACAAAAGGCTTGTAAGCTAATGGTATTTATAATACTGTAATTTTAAAATTAACTATAAATGCCATTAGTTAATTTATAAAAATTGAACAATGAGTAGTTAATTACTTATTTTAATCATATGCAAAAGTTCAAAACTCATCAATATTGACCATTCTGTATGTATTTCATGTCTATTTGTCTTTATTTTTATTCATCCTATTTACTAAGATCTTTAGAACACAGAGAATGTTCTCAAACTTTGCATCTATAAGACATGCATTTGTAAAGCATTGCTTCATGTCTTGTTTGGGGGGAATTTATCTGTGCATTTAAATTATGTCTGCATTGTCAAATATGCTGGCTGATTATCCCCTTCTTGCTGACTGTCATGCGTATGTGTACATGCCAGCAAGAAGCTCGCTCATTTCCTGACCTTCACGTTGGCATGGCAGAGCATTTTCTCTTTCACCACCATCTGTCACATATTTGTGCTAGTGATTTGGAACAATTGAAAATCTAAATTGTTTTGTTCTCCAGATGGCATTGTATGTGCATAGGATTTGAGATACTTGTAGACAACTACTCAACTACTTGCTTCTACTCAAAATGAGAGAAATGTAACTGACGAGTGTGTGAATTTTGATGATTTAAGGGGAAAGGAATGTTCTTGAATGGCATGCTTTATGATGTATGCTCATTAAATGAGTACAAGGTATTTGTTTGTAATTACTAGATTAGGAGTTTCATTTTCGCTAGGGCATTGGGCATATGGGTTTGCAGTTCAGTTTTTAATGGATAATTAAGACTTATAGATAAAATTTTTCTGTTTGTACTGTTACATTGTCAAAGTATCAAATGTTTACCTGATCTTGAAGTAGCAGAAATGATGCAGAATATTTCAGATATTGATTCCGAAATAGACCGAGAATAACGCTAGTGACACTATATGTTCTGATTGTTCTGTTCATTAGAATCTCGCAAATGTAATGAAGATATTTGGATATCTGTATAAAGAGTACATCAGAAGACAATACTTCTCCATAGTGATCCACAATAGAAAATTTAGTTTTCATTTGTTCACATTCCCACAAAACCTTTCCAAAAAAATAGTAAAGGAGTTATTACGATTGAAAGGATTGTAATGTATGATTTCTGTGTAAATTGTTTTCAAATTTTTTAAACTAAAAAAGAATTTTAAGTTTCTAATTCAGTTTTCAAATGTATAATATTAAGAGCGTTTTCGCCGTATGTACAAGAGCGCGAACTTGACACGGAGCACATTTTCGGATAGAAAAAATGCCTCAATTTTTATAAAAATTTGTGACATTGTTATTCATGCATTTGTTTATAATATAGTGTTTTTAAAATTTCAAAATATTCCATAAATAATTTTTTTTTATTTAAACATGTAAAGGGATTGCTCATTTAGCATTACAGTATAGGAAAAAAAATGCGAAACACATTTTATAAAAGTAAAATCTTTCAACTCTGATAAAAATGAGTTAGCATAATGAAATAAGTAATTCTCTACAGGTAGTGAAGAGCCAGAATATAATATTAATTGTTTGAGTACTTTTATATCTGAAAAAATATTCCGAATTTGGTCCCTGTTCTTTAACATTAGCCAAAGACAGCCGTAAGTCATTAAATGGTAAGCAAATACTAAACATAAAATGTGTAAAAAAAACTCATTTTTATACAAGAAACTTATGTACATACTAGATTTATACAAATCATACGCTGTTATATACTTTACAGATCATTTTTGAAAGAAACTATTTAGCCGATCTATAAATATAAATTTGCTTGCTGTGTTGTCATTTAGTCCAACTTGAGGGATAGGGTAGTTTTTATCTCATTTAATAACGTCAATATCTTTTTATTGCCTGAAATGCAAAAAGGTCGCAATGCGCGCGTGTCGACGTAAGAAAATTTTGCGGACCGAAGAGCATGAAAAGTGAATGCTCGACGTATTTCGGGGCGGGCAATCCGAATTTCGAATCGGTTCCCCAAAATTCCCGTAACTTTGCCGGATGAAATCCTTAGAACGCGAAAACTTGGTTCCAGGCGTATTTCGAGACGGGCAATCCGATCCGGCTGACCGTATTTCACACGGACCGTGGCAGGAGCTTACCTTAAAACTCTTGGGGCGTGGAAAGTGTATTTCGGAGCGGGGGACGAGAATCCTGAATCAGATTTTAGAAATTCACGTAACTTTGCCGGACGACCGCAGTGCTCCCCCTTCCTTTTTCAGGGGCAAAGCTTACATGTACAGGGTTGCTAAAAGTAAGCACCGGATGCGTTTCGTGGCGGGGAACGAGAATCCTGAATCAGATTTTAGAAATTCACGTAACTTTGCCGGACGACCGCAGTGCTCCCCTTCCTTTTCAGGGCAAAGCTTACATGTACAGGGTTGCTAAAAGTGCACCGGATGCGTTTCGTGGCGGGGAACGAGAATCCTGAATCAGATTTTAGAATTCACGTACTTTGCCGGACGACCGCGGGGCTCCCTTCCTTTTTTAGGGGCAAAGCTTTCATGTACGGGTTTGCTAAAAGTAAGCACCGGATGCGTTTTGGCGGGGGGCGAGAATCCTGAATCAGATTTTAGAAATTCACGTAACTTTGCCGGACGACGCAGTGCTCCCCTTCCTTTTCAGGGGGAAAGCTCATGTACAGGGTTGCTAAAGTAAGCACCGGATGCGTTTCGTGGCGGGGAACGAAATCCCCGAATCAGATTTTAGAAATTCACGTAACTTGCCGGACGACCGCAGTGCTCCCCTTCCTTTTCAGGGGCAAAGCTTACATGTACAGGGTTGCAAAGTAAGCACCGGATGCGTTTCGTGGCGGGGAACGAGAATCCTGAATCAGATTTTAGAAATTCACGTAACTTTGCCGGACGACCGCAGTGCTCCCCCTTCCTTTTTCAGGGGCAAAGCTTACATGTACAGGGCTAAAAGTAAAACACCGGATGCGTTTCGTGGCGGGGAACGAGAACCCTGAATCAGATTTTAGAAATTCACGTAACTTTGCCGGACGACCGCAGTGCTCCCCCTTCCTTTTTCAGGGGCAAAGCTTACATGTACAGGGTTGCTAAAAGTAAGCACCGGATGCGTTTCGTGGCGGGGAACGAGAATCCTGAATCAGATTTTAGAAATTCACGTAACTTTGCCGGACGACCGCAGTGCTCCCCCTTCCTTTTTCAGGGGCAAAGCTTACATGTCAGGGTTGCTAAAAGTAAGCACCGGATGCGTTTCGTGGCGGGGAACGAGAATCCTGAATCAGATTTTAGAAATTCACGTAACTTTGCCGGACGACCGCAGTGCTCCCTTTGCACACCGGGCTAAGCACATGTACAGGGTTGCTAAAGTAAGCACCGGATGCGTTTCGTGGCGGGGGACGAAGAATCCTGGATCCAGATTTTAGAAATTCACGTAACTTTGCCGGACGACAGCAGTGCTCCCCCTTCCTTTTTCAGGGGCAAAGCTTACATGTACAGGGTTGCTAAAGTAAGCACCGGATGCATTTCGGGGCGAGGGGGACAGGAGAATCCTGAATCAGATTTTAAAATTCACGTAACTTTGCCGGACAGCCGCAGTGCTCCCCTTCCTTTTCAGGGGCAAAGCTTACATGTACAGGGTTGTTGCTAAAGTAAGCTTACCGGATGCGTTTCGTGGCGGGGACGAGAATCTGAATCAGATTTTAGAAATTCACGTAACTTTGCCCCGGACGGCTACGCAGTGCTCCCCCCTTCCCCTTCCTTTTCAGGGGGCAAAGCTTACATGTACAGGGTTGCTAAAAGTAAGCTTCCGGATGCGTTTCGTGGCGGGGAACGAGAATCTGTCATCAGGGGTGCAAACTCCCATAACTTTGCCTAAATTAGGTCGTTCGAGGTCGGATTTTCATTCTTTCGCAGCTGGGAACTTCCCACAGCGTAGTCTTGCAGAAAGTACTGTCGCACACAGCACAGAAAATTCCGTTAACGCAATTGTATTACCGAGATCAACGCATATTTAAAACAATCGTTTTTGCCAGCAAAACACTTCGATTTGAGATGCAGTACAATTGCAAGATTGATCCCATCGGCACAAATATTTTCTAATCAATTACTGGGCATTGGAAACGGTGAAGTGACTGCATCCCAGCCACAAGGTATCAATTGCCAGACAATTTCTGAACTGTTTTCAGCGGCACGGGTATTCTTAAATAATTATCTAGGTCAGGGTGTCCAACACGTGGCCGCCATTTTCGATTTGCGGCCCTCCGACTGTTCAAAAAATTTATTTTAAATATCAGGTTTTAAGGATTTTTCAGTTTTGAAAATTATTTAAGGTTAAATTATATATATATTTCCATATAATATCTACAATGTACCCGTTGTTTCAAAATAAGAAATCCTTTTCGTAATATAAATGTCCTTTACATTAAAACAGGTTTGAACATCAAATGTGATTACATTTGATTTTTACTATAATAAATTGCTTTTTTTAATATAAATTCCATATTGCATTATGCATGTCCTTTACTATGGATGGTACATGATTCTCTGTGTATTACGACTTTCATTTCTCCTCCGCTGTTTGTGTTTGAGATGTTTTTTAATCAGAGATGTTTTTTAAAGTTAAATATATTTAGGACGGTTAAGATAAAGAGCAATGTATACTTAATCGTCTGCAGACGACCAATTACAATCAAAGTTCATCAATGAGTAACGAAGATCAATTCAAAAGGAACACTGCAAGTTTCAAAGAAAATGGCAATTAATATTTTAAACATTATTTGATCAATTTGCATTTATTATATTTATATATAAACATTATTATACTATCTATGTCTGTACGTGAAAATAATGAAAACAATAATAATAATTCATCATCAATTAATGTTTTTTGTTTTAAATCTGATATAAAGTACATATTTTTATGTGCGGCCCGCGAAGATTATAATGTTTTCCAAGTGGCCCGCAAGATTTGGGTTGGATACTAATGTGGGTAATGATTTGGCTCAGTAATCGTGTTATTTTGGCAGAAAATGCTGATGTTGACGAAATGAAGCTACTAAATACCGCTTGGTTGTAGGCCAAGTGATCTAATGCCTTTTAAATCAATCGACACTATTGTTGCTGAAAACGAAACCATAAATTTTCCTACTGAAACTTGAATTCTCTGGATATACCAGGAATGTTAACACAATCATCAGTTGAAGGTTGGTTCACTGGTTATGTAATGGTACACGTTTTGGTCATCAAAGAATCACTATAGAAATGTTCTTGAAGTAATATTTTGACTGGAAAGTTAAAAGGAGAAATCGCCCTGTTGCCATGTGTCCTTAGCAATGATACCGTCCGTCTCCAATACTATCCGAAGGCTTCATTTCGCGATGACCATCAATAAATCTTAAAGCCAAACAATGTCCATTTGCGGCTTGGACTTAGAAAATCCATATTTCATGCATGGGTAACTACACTGGTGTGCAAAACTTAAGCAACAGGTGGGTTTATTGCCATAACTTCACGAAAAATCATCGAGAGACATGAAATTCTGAAATGAGGGAGATATTATGTACGTAAGGATGACGAAAGCATCGGCGCTGAAAAAGGGAGATACAAACGCATACAGGTATGGAATCAAGCAAAACAAAGCTTTTGTGTGTGAGCACGCATAGTATCGTGACTCATGATTGTCTATCAACAGGAAGAACAACAAGCAGATGTTCCTTAATATGGTATATGCCCACTCTCCCCTTACTACAATGGTTTGCTTTGCACCGTCGCATACTCAGAACCAGCTGGTTACCGAACATTTCTTCTTGAGGTAGGAGTGCCCATGCCTCAATCAACATCTGTTGTTTGAGTTGTTGGTTGTACTCCGGATGATGTGAGCGTGTGTATGCGATGAAGCATCCACATGTTCGATAGGATTTAAATCTGGGGAGCACGCTGTGCAATCCATTCAGTGATATCTTCACTTTCAGCAGCTCCTCAACAGCAAGAATGCGATGTGGCAGTGCATTGTCAACCATAAAGATGAAGTCTGGGCCAATGGCACCTCGGAAAAGATGCAGATGGGGAAGAAGTACCTCCTCACAATAGCGATCCCCGATTTACAGACCCTCTGTATCGAAAATGGGAGGCTCCAGTTCCGCCGTTCAGCATAATGCCAGCAGACAAGAACTCCAGGACCACCGTAACGTGTCTTTCCTTGATGTTACTGGGATAAAACCGGGTCCCGATCTCTCTCAAATCAAACTTAGCGTTGAGAATCGCTTCTGGTACTGAACCGACTCTCATCCGTAAAGAAAGGACTTACGACTCCATTGATCAGTTGTCCAGTTTTTGTGCTCTCTGTCGCAGCGGTGGCTTCGGTGGCCATCTTTCAACGGGAGGCAGCGTTCAGGACGGCTTGGTGGAACAGGCCCCTTTGTGAAGGCGTCTACGGCCACAGTAAACCCGCTACACTTGTCGACCTGTTGCTGTACAGAGTTTCGACAATGGCGCTTGCTGACTGCTGTCGAACTTTTTCGCCCTGCAGGATGATATATCAAGTCATCCTGCGGTTGTCGTCCTCGGGCAGCCACACCAACCTTTCAACAGCTGTACCTGTGGTTTGGAACCGCTTTCCAAGCGCACTTGAAACGGTACCGCTTTTAATTCGATTCCGATCCTCCTTACCGCAGCTTCGCACAAGTGACAGTACCGCTCCCTCCCTCCAGCTTTCCGATCAATTCTTCCGCGTGGTAGAAGTCATCCAGGTTGATTTCTTCTAGCCATATTTCACGAACGACTCACTGGCACTTGCAGAGAATATGGTGAATTGCGTCTCCGTCGTTCATTTCATTCTACTGTTGTTGAGCAGGCGCGCCGAGCATCACGCGTTTTGCGTACACACACATCGCCTGACGTTTTTGTTCCTGATATTTTGCATACGCATGACGTTTCTACTAACTTACGTGTTCCCTCTACTGATCTCCAGACCTCCTTTTCTGCAATTTCATGGCTATCTGCTAAATTTTTACATTGTTGCTTAAGTTTTGCACACCAGTGTATATGTTGCATGTTCACGTTTGGTGGAAACCATCGGATCAGCGTTTGCAAAAAACAGATTAATCCTTTGTTGCTCCATATCCCCCCCAAACCTATAAATAAATAAAATAAAAAGGTTAACGAAAAGTATTGTACACCGATTAGTGATTGATTAAAATAAAATTAATAATTGTTATAATTTAAAATAAAAATATTTAAAATTACAAAAAAATTAACGTTATTTACTTTATTTATAAAATTAAATCTTCACGTGTTGGTAATTAATAACTTTGTAAGTAATTTTCATGTATTATACTATACTCAAATATTAGATGAATAAAATGTAAAATTAAAAATGTTTTGTGCTTAATTTCAACTCTCCGAAATTATAAACGAAGATTAATTTGACTGCATTGAGAATGGTTTAGTATAATATTAAATCAATGTAGTACAACTACGCAGGGTCGGATCAGCTAGTTTTATATTTATAAGAATCGCTTTAAATTTTGAAATGTGATTTAATTTCAGCAGCAGAAGTAAAAAAGATTTTGTAACAACTATTGCATAATTTTCAAGTGGCTATTTGGAGAAAACTTAACCTGATTCGAATATAAGGATTAATAAAATTTTACTATAAAAATAGTAGACAGTCAAAAATATATCAATTTATTAAAATATATACTCTCCTATTTTCAGCTTACAATATTTTTGCAGTTTTTCTAATTGCATTTAACGCTTTTTTGAATTTAATTTTTATTTTATGAACTAACCATGCTGTGGGTGAATATGTATACAACAAGTAATAAAAAAAAAATTTTTTTTTTAAAGTCAATTCCTACTTAGATCAACAAAGAAAAACTTTATTTTAGCAACTTTTTATTAAATAGTTACAATTAATATAAATATGTATATACGTATGACGGAATCACAACATTAAGTGGCAATTAATTTTTATTCATTATCATTAAAGTATCGTATTGTCATCCAAAACAATCATGTATATAAAATTTCAGTTCAACTGAATGCTTTAAAACGTGAGAAAAAAACCTTTTCAAGTTTTTACACAAGTCGCGCCAAAAATGATACCAATGTGGCTGTATTTTTAATTCTTTTAAGTAATTAGTTTTAATCAATTTTTATTAATTATAATTAAATTACCGTAAAGTCATCCAAAATAATCGTGTATATAAAATTTCAGCTCAATTGAGAGCTTTAAAAGGTATTTTATTAACGATTGAAAATTCCACGAAGATAAATATATCGAGAGTGTGAGCTAACAGTAGGAATGGAAAAATTAAAGTATATATACCGTTTTTATATATATATAATATATCCCTTCTCTCTCCTCGTTTCGTCGAGATGCGGCAGACGGTTGAAAGACGGGCTTTGCTGTTATGGAGATGTGATGTCATTTTCTCTTCGTTTTCCTATGAAAGCGAAACAGAAACTAAACCAACTGGGAGAGGGTTCCACCCACCCCTCCACCAGCGTTGTTGCGCTGCATTTAATGTGGACTGCTTTCTATTTTTATATGTAACCAACAAATTGTTCTCTGTTCAATTTATTATGATGAGTGGATAATAGAGCTATCTCTAAGGTTCCACGTAAATGTATAACCGTTACCGTTTTTACCGAAAGTAAGCCGCAATATTTTTTCAGTGCCAATACTGGAAATTCATGTGCGGGGGAACATTACAATTGAAGGCAAAACATTTGCTGGATGGGGGAACTGAGTTTCCACCCCTTTCAAATGGAAAAATGTAACTGTTCATTCTGGCCACTTGCATCCATCCGGTATAGTGGTTAGCGACGCTGACTGCTGTGCCGTAGGGACTGGGTTTGAATCCCGGAGAAGACATGGATATTTGTAAATGTATAGTGCCTGCGCAGCATGGGGATACTCTAAATAGCCGTCGAGCCGCAAGTCCTCTCGTGAGGTTGGTGGAAGGCCTCTGACCACCCAGAGTGTTCTCCCTCTAAATTGGGGTGGAATCGAGCTAAATCGTACTGTCACCTGTATGGTGCTCAAGCTACGGCTAACGACAGGTGTCACTTATTCTTTGCCTTGATGAATTTCGTGGGCCTTGATCGCTTTTGCCGATCGGGGTGGCTTGGTAACAACAACAACATCCCATTCAGCTGCTTATTTCCAGTATTCAGTGCACCTTACACATCGTGGTCTGCTCATATTGAGGACATATTTTTGTATACGCTTTCTTTTAATCACCTAAACATCGAATATATCGATAATAACATCAAGACGAGTTCACTATGGCACATGTATGAAAAGGGAAGTGGGAAAATGGTGACGCCTTCACCTATTCGGAAATCAGCTGTGATGAAACATCATACTAACAGAGTAATTATAGGTTCATGTATGTATTTGAAAGTTTTTAATACTGGTAAAAAATAAATTCACTTATTTCTCATTACATTTTTTAAAAATTTCTGAAGTATGGTATATTAATGAACCTTTTACACAGTTTATTTATTTCTTTATTTCTTAAAAACGTGTAGAGAATTCGGGGTGTGTTTTAGATTCGAGTAAATACGGTATATATGTAAAAATTATAATAGATATTGAAACTGTTCAGAAGTCAAGTTATTAACAATAAAAGAATAGTATATTTCTAACTAGTTATTAGATTCACACTCTGAAATATTTGGCACTATTCTCAACAGGGGCGGAGCTACCGCCGTATCAATGATACGGGGGCCCCCAACAAATGTAATAACAGTCCCATTAACAGGACTCTCATATCTAAAAAAGGACCCCCGCACAGCTAGCTACGCCAGTGATTCTCAACAAAGCATGTCATGGTTATACAATTAGTTGCATTTTAATTGTGATTATTTTGAAAGTAACCAATTATATATATATTGTTACGTAGATATATATTCTCTCTCTCTCTCTCTCGGGGATTTTATGCAAAACAATCACAAAGAAAATAAACAGTTCTTTAAGAGCGGTGCGAATTTATTGTCAAAAAAACCCAAACCTTTCAATACAGGATTCGGGCAATATTCACAGGGTAAATATCCGAAGGTCTTCACATCTTCAACACAATCAAACACAAAACAGTGTTTAAAAATACACGAAAGTAAAAGATTATTCACGCACAGCCGAGCTAAATTGAGTCAAGACAATGCACTCCTCCGGGTTTTTCAAGACTCACGCCGTACCGGCGAGCATCTTATTTATAGGCCGATAGAAACTTCCGAAATATAACCGCTCGTGTCATTGAACGGACACTAGTGAAGAAAACCCCTATTTTCTAGAAGTTCCGGGGCCCGAACTCCCAACGGTCGCCGGTAGTCAACTTGGCTCACCCGAAAGATTTCCCAAGTTCTCTTGAACACCATTATAACATAAGGGGCAGCATTGTTGTGAATAGTACAATTTTTAAAATGAAATAAACAAAAATAATAATATAAATACATTAAACACCCCCAAATAAAAATTTAAAAAATTTCGTAAAATATTTATAAAAAAAAATATGAAAAACACTGACTTTGTAGATTATAGACTTCGTGCCACATAAAAAAATTCGAGCATTATGTCCGCACTAAACGGCCTTTTATCTAAGGGACTTTGACATTTTCTTCATGACAAACCTCCCTTCCGATTCGTATAAAAAAAAGAATTACTTTTAATTGTTTCAATAACTAATTTATTTCTTTTTTTAAATGCATGATACTTAAATTTTTTTGAGTAGGGAGAGTTATGTTATAAAATCGCCTTAAGGCAAACGAGGGCTGTTGGGGCATAACTCAAATCTGAGGGTTTCCCCCCTGCAAACATCCACCACACCAATGGAAGATATTTGTGCCCCCACATTTAACGTGCATCGGCGCCCCTGCACGGCGGTTCTTCGTGGTACTAGGCTCGAACCTAAAAACCAGCCTAGAGCCGTTCCCTTGTCCTAATTCCACCCATCCTTTGGCGAGAAAAGAAGTGAAAGAAATTTCAAAAATATTCTTGGGAAACAGTAATGGCAGCTATAGGCTGAACATCCATATAGTAGTACAAAAGTACTTACTGTCTGCAAATTTAAAGGTAAGATTTATTATTTTAACGATAATGATCTAAACTAATATTTTTTGAAACCCAAAGCAGTATTTTTCTCGAAATCAAAAATTAACTAAATTTTAAAGTATACGAATGGTTGTGCCGTTTTTTGTGATGGAACTAGATTTTTTTCCCCAAATTTAAAAGCCACTAAGGGAACATTCATATCAATTTTGTTTTTAAATTTTAAGAAGTTAGATATAAATTAGTTTAAAACCAACTCCCCGCACAAAATATATACAGCTTTGAAATATAAACTTTTTATTCATATAACTTTTTTAAACATAGATTTTTTATTTATATTAATTATTAGCACAGTTCATATTTTGGTGGCGTCTGATTTTTTTATTACTCTTTTAATTGTATTTATTTAATCATTGTAGTTTAAAAAAAGTAGTTCTGCATTAATGGTTATTTATTTATAAGATAATTTTCAGACATATGTGAAAAGATAGATCTGTAATTTTTTAGAATGATTTTACAAATGAATCGAACAAATATCTTGTTGTCCAAGATACCAATAGAAGTTATAAATTTGACTTTTGATAATTTTTTTTCATAAAGAGTTCCTATGATTAAATATTAGTGCTATGTTTGGTAAAATAATTATATGTCCAATTTAATATATACAATGCAAAATTATTTTATTTATTTTAAACAAAACTTTTATTTATTTAATAATATAAAATTACAACTTTACAAATATTTTTGTTGATTTCCGATTAGTACTTTCATATTAGCGTACCGCACCAAAATTGGCACCACGCGAATCGCGCAATGATTTTTTAAAAATAACGTGTTTTTATATGGAAAAACTAATCGGTCACAGATTTTGATGGATAATGGTGCGATTCGCGAGGAGCCAGTTTGGCTCTGGTGACTCTAATATACGTAAGTACCTAAGCATTTTATATTGACTACTTGTATTTGTTTTTTCTTTAGAAGATTATCACAGGTAAATCATCATCATTATTTTTTGAGTATTTCAGAACATTACTGTAATAAATTAATGATTATGGAAAAAAAAATATTTGAACATTTTTATTGCAAATATAGATTATAAAAAGTAAAATTCTTGTAATAATGAAATCTTTAATTATTTATCAGTGCTTTAATTATACAATGGAAACAATTCTGGGTACTTACGTATTATTGCAACAGTATTGGCGGCATTATATTAAACGAAGCACATGATTGCCAATTAAGGGGTACGACACATGTAAATCGGGGTCGCCAATTTGGGGGTTATTAATAAAGTTGGGATTTTTTTAAT
>BMAV01007039.1:5840-22827 GCA_019973955.1 Trichonephila inaurata madagascariensis
ATCGTCAAAAGTCTGAGTGCTGCTTCAGAGTGTGATATGATAAAACAATTCAAGTAGTGCATACACTAGACTAGTGGCACGCGAAAACTTATTCAAAAATTAAAAACCTCAAAAAATAAGTTTTTTTTAAAAAAAAAAACAATTTTATTGAAATGCGTTCGTACCGAACAGAAAATATTTCTGAAAATTTATTTTAAATACACTTCATTGAACTACACTAGAAAATATTATCGTGTAGAGCAGTAGTCTTCAAACCCTGTTACACGGGTTCCATGGGTAACAATAAAAATTGAAAAGAAACGTGTATGCAAAATGGATTCACGTTCTCTGTGAAGTTTTTATAACCACAAATATATCAAGCTCATCCCAGTCATTAACACTGAAACCTTTATTTATGCATAAAAACTTAATTCTGTAATCCTTTTTAAACTTTTATGGTAATAAAATAAAAATTAAACTTTTTTCTTTGTATGTACGTTTAACTGCATAATGAATATTCATTTGCTTACACTCTCGGGTTCCACTGGATAATTTTGCACTCGTTAGTAAAATGCTTTGCAGAACTAAATAGTTTTCTAATAAAGAATCCACCTTTTTTTCATTTGGGGAAAAAGCCCTCCTTTAATAAAAGTGAAGGAACAATTTATTTACATCAACAGATTCCACGTTAAAATCGAAATTCTTTAAAGAATTTTAGGTTGCAAATTTTCTTCCAAGCTATAAACACATTAATGCCATTCAAAACAAGGCATTTAAGTAAAAAATATTTCTCTCAACGTAAGTGGCTACAAAAATATATTTTTTTAAACTTGTAATGGGTGACAATTGTTTTTAATTAGTTTTTTTTCAAATTTTAATTCATTAGCTGAATTTAATCAATGAATAAATAGTAAACAAAAATAATTAACCAACTCCATATATAAAAAGGAAAATTGCTCGGGTTTGGTCTAATGGACAGCGCGTTGCACTTCTAATCCAAAGGTAGTGGGTTCGAATTCTACCTGGGATGGCCTGATTTCTGAGAATGTGATGTATGAATGAATAAATAATAACAAGCAAAAATAACAGTCCAACACCCTATATAGAAAAAGAATGGAAAATTACAAGGAAAATCGCCTTCTATTTTGGCAATTAATAGTGTAATTCTGTCATACGTATATACATATTTATATTAATTGTAATTATTTAATAAAAAGTAACTAAAGTAAAAATTTTCTTTGTTGACCTAAGTAGGAATTAACTTTCTCTTTTTTTATATTGCTTGTTAATAAATGAATTACATTGTAATTTTTTAAAGAATAAATGCAATAGATTTTTTAGCTGTCCGTACATAAAGTACCTATAAAATGAGGATCTACTTTAAATGTTATTTTTAAATATTATTGTGTGGGGAATGAGGTTCCTCGAAAACACCTTATAGCTTTAAGGGTTCCATGAGTTGTGAACAGATTTAAAGACCACTCGTGTAAAGAATACTATTCTATTGTTGTGTGCGTTAGCTTTTCAAAGGAGGTGCACTCGCGAGATTCGGGAATTTGTGGGAGTGGATTTTAAAATGTTTAAGAAAATTAACTGTGCCCACACACATTGAGTGCTTGCTACTCAAGAATGAAGATTGACGATGGGATTTAGCTTTTCTTCACTGGGGGATCCTTTTTTTAAAAAATATTAAAAATAATCGCATTATTAAAACTTAATTGAAGTGTCGAAATACTCCTTTTTGTGTGTGGAGCCCGTATTAGCGATACGGCTGATACGTTGGTACTAACGCTCATACTTTTTTACTGATATTATGAGAGACATAAATAATTTATGCTGAAGATTACAAGGAAAAGATTTTTCCTATCGTAGTTGGTCATATATCTTCTTTTGGGAGTAATCTTTCTTTTTTTCTCTGTTTCTCTTTCGATTTGGGAGAAAAAAGATCAACAAATTTTTACAATAGAGCAAGAATTATCTGCCAAAGTTAATAATGCAACGCGCTCTAATACAGATTCAGAAATTTATTATCAATTTTACAGAATCCATTCTGTGCTAGGTTTGATAATTTTCAAAATGATAAAAAAAATGCTGATCTTTTCACAAATCCATTCTCAATTTCTATGCAAGACGTCAATTGTTACCCTCTAAAATCCACATGGAAATTATAGACCTATTGTACAGTACGACACGAAAAGCAGTTATAAGGAAATTATTTCTGATGCAGGAGTTTCAGATTACATAGAATTTTAGAAGTTTGTGCGAACAAGCAATTTTCCAAATTAACGTGATCAGATATTGTTGAAGTTTTGAATCAACACGAGTATGTTTGTAATTAAATGTTTTCTAGTAGGAACATAAAATAACCAAAATATAGCTCAGAATTAATTGGCATGCATCTAAAACAACCTAATTTTGTCAGAATCTTCAAGAACTAATCCTAATATAGATAACTTAGTAAAAAAAAAACCTATAAATTCAAAAGCCCCGTTAAGCAAATACTGATTTATTAATTACAGTCGAACCTCTATATTGCGAATTTTTCTATATAGCGAAATTGTTCCTGGAACCTTGAACATTTCACGATGTTCTTCGTTTCTCTCTATAGCGAAGTGCATTTTCTATATAACGAATTTTTTCTTTTGTGATTCAATTTTTTTTCCTCCCTATTTTGAAAGTACTTCTGAACATTTCAAATTATTCTCTCTTTAACACATTTTATGGTGGTCATAAATCTTGAACTGGTTTTATTTGATCGAACTCGCCGAGAGCGATAGAGTTCTGGACGTTTCATCCAAGAAGTGCAACCGTTAACCCCCATTGTCCAGTTCACTAGAAACATCTTCGATATTCCCTTTCACACTCAGTGTTGTCCCGTGTCCTAGTTATAAAACAATGTGTGTTTAATATAACTTTATGCTTTAAATTAGAAAATGTCCTTAAAATTCCTTAATTTTAATGTAAAATTATTTTCTTAATATTGAAAATACAGTGTATTCTTCGATATTCTTTGTTCTTGTTTTTCTTAGTTTCTTTCTTTTTTTTTTTTTTTTTTATGATTTAGATATTTAAAATAAACATATATTAATTTTAAAAAAGGTGTGAGTAATTACTTTTTTTCAATGTATAGTGTTAATACATTTAAAATTTGTTTCATGTGGCTTATAAAGAATATTAAATGATGAACCTCTATATAACGAACTTTTTTTTCGGAATTTAGCGACTTCGTTATATAGATGTTCGACTGTATTTAGAAAAAAAATGTTTCAAGTTACTCATTTTTATCTTATACTTAAACCTAACTAATTTGTGAACCCTTAAAAAGTGTATTGACAGGTAAAATCTAAGTTTGTGCTTTTGTTTTATTTATTATATTACTTTTAAAATTTCCACTACTTAGACTTGCAAAAAAAATGTGCTGTTTGCATACAAATTGCATAAAACTATAACACTTTTTCACCTTATTATATTTCCGCCGCCGCTTAACGGCAGGCACTGTATCAAATTTAAACTCTGGCATATTTTTTTCTCTCATAGTATCAATTATTTTAAACTAAAAAAGGGCAAACTATCAATAAAGCTAACCCCCCAACAGAGACAGAAAGGAGATTTAGACCCCTTCGGGGATCAGGCGCTCCGACCCAACATTTCAACACCACCTTATTATATTTTTTATGTTTCTTGGTGTATGAGTGAGTGAATATTAACGCACAATATTCAGCTACCCGATGGATTTTGGCGACGGACTTCATTATTTTGAACTATGGTCAAGTGACGAGAAAGACTCCTAAACCGGCACCTCCAACCCTAACTTCCACATCACAACAACGGGAGGACTTTTGAGCTTCGACAGATTGAACGTGCATTGCCACCCCCTATACGGAAAGTCTTCGGCGGTACTTGGCACGAACTCATGACATGTCAACCACAAGTGTTACTTTGAGCACTAAGTTTCCACGGACTTCTTGTTTGGTGGAAAAGTTGGAAGTGGTACACACAATGTTTTATCAGATAGTGGCACTCTTCCCCAAAAGGTTGACCATTCATGCACTAGAGGTAGCTCCACAAAAATTGGAAAATGTAAACACAATGTTGTACAAAGGAATCAATACATGATTAGAATAATTGTTAAGCATAAATGTATAATGGTGAACGCAAGGCTGGGTTTGAGGTTAAACTCCCCTTCCCTAACTTATTAACTAACATAATTTTAAATTTTTTTACGCCTTGCCTCTTTCATATATTCTTTTAGCATACACTTCCTCACCCCTATGAAAAAGAGGTTTGTGTAAGTAACTGCAAATAAATTAAACTAGAAACGAAGTTTTCTTTTAAAAAATATGTAATTCATGTTTAAAATCTTTAGAGTTTTAAATTTGCGTACTATATTTCTTCCGCCATATCATGTTGGTAATGAAAGAGACAAATGCTTATCAAATAGTCTTCGCTGAGCAGCTTTGAAATGTGCAGTATATTTTCCAACGCTTTCAATCGAATCTAACGTCGCTAAGTGATTAAGTCAGTATCTATTAACTTCATACTTTAAAGCAACGTGAAGGCTTATTGGCGATGGACTTCGTAATTTTGTGTCATGGTCAAGTCATGAGAGTGACACCAGGTCTTGTCCCTGGCTTTCCAAACTTCCACACCGCACCAACTGGAGGATTTTAAACTTCTCTACATGGTAGGTCTTTGGTGGCGCTAGGCTCGAACTCATGATTGGCTGGTCAAGAGTCTGTGACCACTAGGCTACACAGAGAGAGAGAGAGTGGCCTTTTTACCGTCTCCAAAAAAATACGAAAAGAAAGAAATTTTTTTTTAAAAATTGATAAATTTTCCATATGTTTAAAAAATTTTCATAAGCAATTTTTTTTGTATATTATTAAAAAGGATGAATTATGATTTATTTATCAATTATTAACAATAGAATTGCTATTAATGTATGTTTTGCAATGTATTAAAGCTTTTTTCGGATAATGTTAAAGAATAGGACCTGAATTTGGAACATTTTTTCAGATATAAAAGAAATAAAACTTTAATGTGATATTTTGGATTCACTATCCTTTAAAGAGGAAAGGTTTTTATCATACTTCCCATTTTTAACCGAGTTGATTAATTTTTTCTGGTATTAAATGTGTTTCGTGTTTTTCTCCTATACCGTAATGTTAAATGGGCTATGCCTTCACGTATATTAACAAAAAAGAAAGTATTCATGGAATATTTTGGAATTTTTAAAAACACTATTTTTAACAAAGGTATGAGTTATAATATTGCAAATTTTCAAGGAAATTGAGACATTTTTCTGTCTGAAAATGTGCTCCGCGTTTAATTCAGGTTCTTGTACTTTTATCGAAGATAGCATTAATGCCGAAGAATGAACTTCAAATATAGTCCTACTGCAAACAAAAAGGGTAAGATAAAACTATTTTTCATTTTAAACTGAATTCATATCACAAGGACAGTTACGTATTAATCAAAATCCACTTACATTCCAGAAATTAATCGATAGATCTTACGAGTTAAGGCAATCTTTTATTATACTATCTAAATAAGAATTTCTAAAATTTGTGAAAATTCGGCGAACGTCGCCCATGGTAGGGAATTAACACAAAAGTATTTCTTTAAAATTTAATAAATAAAAATATTACGAAAAAAAATTAGAAATTTAAGAGTAAGGGTTTTTACTCTTAGAAAATCAGAACCAAAAATTTAACAATACAGAGTGTTGAAAGACAAATATTTTTCAGTGTTTAATCAGGAAATTCGTTCAATATTTAGAATACGTCTGGAAGTCATTAACATGGAAACTAATTAAGAGGATTTTCATTGGTGGGCCTCAGGGATGGATCTCCCTTTTTTGTTTTCCCCCAATTTTTTTTTTTTTTTTTTCTAATTATTTCTAATGGATTTTTTAGTTCAAAAAAATTTCAATTAATGTGTCTTTGATGTCTGCTTTAGTGTAGAGTATGTTGAATTCCATTAAATCAAAAAAGAATATGAAGAATATTAATTTGTTTAAAATTAAAATTTATTTCTAATTTGATAAATAATTTCTTGGTTCGAAAAGTGATAAAATAAATACCGTCAGCAAAAAAATTTGATTTCAGTTTTTTAAATATAAAATCTGTTATAAAAAAGTTTTAATCTTTTTTCTTCTCACTCGAGGGACTCCATGGACTCGCGTTTCTAGGATACTGCCCCGATTGCTTGGGAGTACTGGTCTTACTACCTTCCACAGGGCAGCATTTCCGCTTAGACACGTGTCTAGAGCGGAAAAGATTTGATGGCGCAAAAAATGAGAGGGTGAAAAAAGAGAAAAAAAATATTAAAATTACAAAGAGCGAACGTACCACCACCTAGCGAATTGCGAGATGAATATTTCTGTAATCAAGAAAGACTGAAATGTTATATATTAAAATGAAAAGCTTAGCAGTTTGATGTTGCTATGCATTCAGGGGTGTAACTACAGCCATATTATCCGTATCAATGATACGGGGTCCAAGATACAGGGGCCCCAACATGTGCAACTACAGTTCCACTAACAAGGCTTTCATATCTAAAAAAGGGCTCCGAAGGAATTTTGATGCAGGACCCCCTCAGAACTAACTAGGCCAGTGTATGCACTCAAAATGATATTGCAATAGAAATTGATTACAATGAAGTTATTAATGAATTTCTCGAAGAAATCATTCGTTTTTCGCAGAAAATCTTCGTTGTACAAGTACAATCACAGTGACTCAGCAAAGAATAAGAATGTTAAAAATTAAAACATAATAAATCGATAAGCGATGAAAAAGATGACAATTAACAAGTTGAAAACAGTTCTCATACAATAATGTAAACTCACTACTGTAATTTGCTAACTATTTCATTAGTTTATTATACTAATTTACAAAATGTTGGGTGATCCGTGATGCCGTAAAATAAGAGTGACCAAACCACAAACCACTCTTCTTTCCTTAGGACTGTCAGTCCATAGTACCGTGGGTCCATAGGGGGTGGATAATGGAAAAACTATTCAAACAGCAAAAACGAAGAAAGGGAAAAGAGTAAGAAAGTCAAGGGAAAATCCCTCCCGAAACAAAACACGAAAATTAAGATCTGAAGGAGGAAGAGGAATGCTCTGGAAAAAGGGGGAGGGCGTAGCTATTAAAGTGCCTAGGGCACCGGGGAGGTTAAAAACGGCCCTGACCTTGCATATATTTTTTAAATCTCATGTTATTTTAATGATTATCGTTACAAAAAATTGCGCAGAATCTCCGCCTTTCTGCTCACCCCTTTAAGACATTGCGTTCGAAAGTGGCATGCATACATTAAATGCATCAAGTTTTAATATGGTTATAATTGGCTAAATTAATCTGACGTCAATTTTAGGTGATAACTACAAACCCACTTTTTTAGCCAATCAATTCCTATGTTCTTGTGACATTTAAGTCCAACATGTATTTGCAGCCATTTAGTTCATGCACTTTGTTGTGGATATTTCTTTTTGAAGAAACTTTTTAAAAAAATACAAATTTGTGTACAATAATAATATACACAAGTTAGCAAAATACATTTGATTTAAAAGTACGCATGTTATAGAATTTGTTTTTATAATTTTAAAAACTTTTGTATGAATATTTTTTTCCCTTTTATATGTACTTGAATTCTTTACCCAATTATAAAATTTTTAATTTAATTTAAATATTGCAAATGGAATAACCAGGACAAGTGTAATGCGAGTTTTGAAGTCAATGAAGAATTAACTTGAAAAATTGGGATTGCCAATTTCATGAGTTATCTTGTGTGTTGGCATGGTTGCAGTAGTACGCAAATACAGAAAAAAATATTCTTATAACAAATTATGGCATTTATCTAAATTTTTATGATTATACGAATTAAAAAAAACTTAGATAAAAGATCATACGAATCAAAATGATTGAAATCCTAGTCTAATCCTTCTTTGGTAACGGAAAAAAGAAATGGCGCCGATATCACCTTTGGTTCTAATGTATTGTTTTTTGGGGTCTGACACAAGTCTTAAAACTACAATAGTAAAAAGGCACATTACATATAGAATAATGTAACAAACTAAGTATCTATTATAATGAATAACAGAATAAATTATAACCAATATAACAAAAGATTAATTCGCCAAAAGGGCGATAAATAAGTTTTAAGGACAAAATATGAGCCAACTGTAAAAATGTATAACACTTTGTGGTTTTATTTGATATTTACGTAATTCGAAAAGCAAAATATATCTGCCATCCACAAACTATTATAAGAACTGCTTTATTAAAGTTTCACGACTCAAAATAAACGCATTACAGAGTTACAGCAGATGTTGAGAGAGAAACATTTTCGTGCCTTTTATCTTTACTCAGTTCTTATTCTAATTCTATTTCTCTACTCTAGTTTTCGTTTGAACGAACTTTTATGACGAGACAAAAAGAAATCCTTGCTCATTTTTTTCTTCTTTGCAGCTTGTTTAAAGGAGTAAAAAAGAAGGAAAAAAACTTCATTTCCAAAGAAATAATAACATTTTGATGGCGGTGGAAGGTCTGGTTGGAAATGTTCTCGTTAAAAACTAATTTCGTTGCCGACATGAAGTTTATTTGGGTCTTTTAAAGAAGCGTAAAAAAGACGCGAGTGAGTTTGTTAAATAAATAACTTTCGTATCTGAGGAGAAAATACTCGCAGTTTATGATTAGATTCCTTTTTTGTGCATAATCACACATTCGTAAGACTTGATTACTTTTTTCTCTGAAAACATGTTTACATTGTGCTTGATTACTTAATAAAATATTTTATAGAAAGTATACTCCGCAAACAGCTGCATAACGTACAACCTACCGTTTGTAAAGAGGCACTTTTCAAAATCTAAACAAGATTTACGTATTTTGGATATTATCAGTGTTTCATTTTATTTTTAAAAATGGGCTGCATTTTGACAGGTAAGCTTTTAAAGACTCGGCAAATCCCCAAGTGTGAGAGCCATTTCCATGGTGGCACTATCTAGTTATGGCTATCGTTACCAAATTTTTGACGCTTGGATTTATTTAAGGGGTGTTGGAATTCTAAAATCTTTCTAAATCTAGATTTTTACATTTTCAAATTCAATTTAACCTTTCAAAAAATACCTTATTTAAATCTCTAGGGTAATTCGAAGCCCTTAAACCCTATTTTTAAATAATCGTTGAAACTAGAACACACACATTTAAATGGTAAAAAATGTAAACAAAATATTTTGTTTTTGGTTAAAAATCGAACGAATGAGGGTAATCAAAACATTTAATCCAGAATTTCTAAAAAAAGTGCTTACACGGAGGTATACAAAATCCCAATGAAAGTGTAAATAACGCAATATGATTTTGGGCACCGAAGGAAATATTGGTACTAATAGAAGTATTATCAATTAGGTACATAAGATGCAATTTCATCATTTAATACGGAAAATGTATCAAAACCAGAAATTTTAAATAAACTTAATGTTGAGCCTGGTGATTACACGGTGCAAGCAATGGAGTACCTAAACAAACAGAGGCTGTTAAAGGCTAAATACTCATGTTTACATAAAAAAAAGGAAGTTAGGAAAGAAAAAAACTTAAAAGGATGAGAGAGGATGAGGAGATTAAAAAAAATGTAGATCATTTGGAGTATGGGGAGGAATGTTTTAATAAAAAAGTAATTATACATTAAAGCTCATTTGTCTCAAAATATAAATTTTTGATGTTCGATGTATCTTTTCTGCGAAATTAATGTTCACAAGTATGTAAATTTTTATGACATATTTATAATAATGTCTAGTATATACTAAAATGAACTTTTTGTAAAAGACTCAAATTTATTTTTTACAATTTTTTTATGTGAAAAATGGATCAAATTTCACTGTTTGATGAAATATTTTATAAATTATTAAGAATTTCAAAATGATCTAAAAGCTCATTTCAGTATAATGAGAAAGGTGTACTTTAATCGTATGAAAAATTTCAAGCATGGACATATAACAGACTTTGAGAAAAGGTACATCGAAAACAGCCAACTTAACATTGTCAGTATAGAGGTTTCCGACTCGCCTTAATTCAAGCCCTCGTTGGATGCTAAATATTGCCGTGATTTAAGGGGACACACAACAATTCAATTAACAAAAATCGGTCAAAAAATCAGGAATAATATTTTTATCTTGAATTATCTCTTCAAAATTTTTGTATAATCTCACAAAATTTGAAAGTTCTAAGAGTAAAAAATTCAGAGTTATGACCACTTTTACCTTCTTTATTATTTACATCCCAATGTGGAAAACAAACTTTAAGCTGATTTAGCTCAAAAAGAGGAAACAAAAATCGCTAGTTTACCTTCATTTAAAATGCTAAGGCTTTTTTTCTAATGTGAAAATTATTTGATTTTTTTTTTGCCTATTGCCATTTAACACATGCAACAAAAGTCGGTATGCATTTTCCAATCAACGCAGTGCATATTCTTTTAAAAATAATTGAATGTATAGAATTTATACATTTTTTAAGGAATGTTCAAGAAGCATTCAGAGGGAAAAACCATTTTACAAATATCACTTATGTTATCCCAAAATCCATACCAATTTTTGTATTATATAGTTCTGCATACTTGTAAATCAATTTTCATGTGTGTATGTCAATTATTGTATTTTAGTAGATAGCATTTTAAAATCATACCATAAGTTTTAAAACTTCATTAAAAAATTAAATGGTTAGCTTTTTGTCGTATTTTGGGCACCAAAACTGTTTTACTTAATGCATATACATAAGGGGTAACAAAAAATTTTGAAAACCATTAAATCAAAGAATTTTGTATGAATCGTACCATGTTTACTTAATTTTACCGAGAGTTCTAGAGCCAAATGGATACTCAAGAGATCTTTTACATGCCATATAATCATATAACATGCGTAGATACGATTTTCACGCCCAGAAAATCTATCGACTCCAGCTGGGATCGAACCCGCAATCATGGATTAGGAAGCGGGCACGCTAACTTTAAGCCTCCGAGTCGATTTTTTGGATATTATTCACGAAATCTTATAATCGTGCTTTGGATTTTTTTTCCATCTCCCACGTACCCAATCAGTCCCTACTTGATATTAAATTAATCTTTACCATATGCAAATTATTATTATTATTTTATTTATTTATTTATTTATTTTGGCAATAGAGAGGATAGGTATTTATAAATGATCGTCATATAAGGTCAAATTCCTAAATAATCTTTCATTTCTATATAAAAAAAATTCTATTATTATTCGTCCAACACTATCCATGGTTCTCTTCCATCAATCATAGTGCATAATCGATTCCAATGCACCAATGTGCATAGTTGGTTCCAGCCAAGATACAACACAATGAAGGTAGCATCCAGACCACGTGAATTTTTTAAAGTGCGATTACCACAATGAGGCATGTTAATAGTTAACATTTTAATGCAGATGCGCATCTCAGACGCCTTTAGCCAAACGGTATAAGAAGGAATGAGTGAGTGAGTGAGTGCGGGAATGAATATTTACGTCGCACTCTTCAGCTACACAAGGGCTTTTGGCAACGGACCGCGTCATTTTGAACCACGGTCAAGTGACCTGAACGACCCCTGAGCTGGCACCCCCTCTACCTAACTACCACACCACACCACCGGGAAGACGTTTAAGCTCTCGACAGATTTAACGTGCATCACTCCCTTACACGGCGGGTCTTCAGTGGTACTGGGCTCGAAGTCATGGCATGCCAGTTACGAGTCCGTTACCTTGACCACTAGGCTACCGCTGCCACATAAGAAGAAAGGAATAACACCGTACAGCCGCGAGCAAACTCAAAGAACTCGATGGAAATAAACATCTGAGCATCCAAGTTGAAACAAGGAAGACTTTTTCTCTATTCACAATGCGGATGGCTATGTCCAACACAATGATCGATTTCTTAGAAATCGCTGATTGTGTTGGAGGTAGCCAAGTATTGATACGGATCTATTCTGAAAGAATGTTTATTAACTTGGCACTCTAAAGAAACTATAGACCTCGTAATTTTGAACCAAGCTGAAGGGATGAGGACGAAACGAGCTGGCATTCCCTTCACCAAGCTACCCCTCCACGCCCTCGGGTGGACATTGAGCCCTGACAGATTTAACGTGCAACAGGCTCTCTACACGGCAGGTGTTCAGTAGCACTAGGGCTCGAACTCATTACAAGCCAGTACAGAGATGTGCAACGGATGACTGCAGCAGGGAACGACTAATCAAAGGTATCATCTTCATTGCATCGCCCGTAAGGACAAGTATACTGTGTCTATGACAGTTATAAATAGTTCTTCCTGGATCACATCAGGGCACATATGATCTGTTGCAGGACAACTAGTGTCCTCACGTTTAACTCGGCAACACAACAGAATGCCCACAAAGAATCCATTCCTACGGTTACCTTTGTCTCAAGACATTTGTGTCTGTAATGGTGTATTGAAAAGTAGACATGGACTATTGGACAAATAGTCCATCATTGTATTTAAGGTAGGGACTAATTGCACAACATTGTCTTTGAAGATAAACCATGCTTCGGATTAGAGCTTAGAGATATTAATGGGAGATGTTGCTTAACTGTTCACTTATGCATTGTCATACCGGTTCTGCACCAGGTCGTTTGGTTTGGGGAAGGGTCCCTACTTCCCATACATTACCTATCAGCGCTATATGTGTAATTTTAAAGCCTGTTGTCCTACTTTACATTCAGTAATTCCCTGCTGTCACATCCCAATAGGACATTGAGAGACAATATATGGAACATGTGATAACCTTCCCTTGGGGAAGCCATCTCTTCATCTACTCGACCTAAATCAGTAGGAGGTAAGGATTAATGACCCAAGCTAGACATAATAAATCCAATTTATTATTGTCACATATAATAATCAAAGACAATCTTACTCTAGGGGGGAAATCAAGAGATATATCGCAGCTATAAATCATATGTGAATAAGCGCCTGAATCCAAACCGCTTAACTTTAAATAAAGTTATCCCATGAATCCTAACTTCCTTAATCTATTTGAATAGCTAAGGCTTGTTCTACCATTACGCGTCTAAGTTCAGATCCTTTCCATAATCCCACTGCGTTCAGCAACCTAGTTTCCTTTCCTCTTCCTTTTCTTTCGAATACTAAACCTCTACTATATATCTACTAACTAATCTGCATATCAAGGTTTCTTCTTGAGATGGTTGGCTGTGAAATAACTGAATTGATGGCCCCAAAGATTCCCTAAGAGGATTAGTTGAAAAACTCCGTAAAGCCCTGTCACAAACAAAAGATTTCTTTGATTTTAATATTACATTATGTTCTTCCAAACAATCGCTTGTGGAGCGTGTCTGATTGATGATTGGAGAACGACTTTCTGGCATAAGCCACAAGCTGCTACACATGATCTAATCTGGCTATGGACCTCGACATTTTGAATTTTGGTCAAATGACGAGGATGACATCCCACTTAATTTTTTAACAACTAACTTTCTAGAAAATAACCTTCTAACTTTTTAATTATTATTGAAACGAATTTTTCAACAATTTCTCAGGTTGAAGAATATAAGAAAACAAAGAACTTCAACTTTAGGAGGAAAATAATCAATTCATTAGAAATGCAAACAGAAAAATAAATACAAAAGTAACAGTTAAAATAAATCCGCTGATTAATGATTCATTTAAGTCGAAATTTGGCGCCTTTGCTTTCAAATCTACCTCTCAGCTACCTATCACACAACACTTTCAAGACAAAATTTAACATTTGAATACCTCCTCTCGATTACTGTTGAAAAGAAACTTAAATAAATAAATAAATAAAACAGAAAAGGTACAAGTCATTGCATCTGTTAGCATGTTTACACAAGCTGACCTCGAAAACCCTACAAATTAATGCAGAACCTCGATACCTTACAAATTAATGAAGAAATTCAAAGGATTACAAACGCAAAAAATTATCAAATTCTTGATTTGCATACGAATCTCAATCGTAAATGGGAACTCATAAATATGGATATTACATCCATTTGTTTTAACAGCATTTTGTCATATTTTATACATAATTAATCCTTCTCTCTTTAAGTTTCATGGAGCCAGCAGTACAGGAGATGATAAACTCTTGTATTTCCACATTTTACACTCGTTGTCGACACAATCTTTAAGTAACTAATTAAGTTTATTTTCTTCGGGTTTCAAAATAAAAGCAAACTAGAATGGAAGCTAATCACGAACTGGAATGCATTCAGAAGTATTCTGGAATCATTTCATAGATCATATAAGGGGGGGGGGGCGGGGAATTACCTGATATCTGTTAAAAAGACTCCGAAATGAATTGCGGGAAACAATCTTCCGAATCACTCCCTTGAAGATAATTCCTAAAAAACTCGTAATTAATTACGAATCTATTGCTATGGCAATGTTTTTGGAATATGTGCAACTTTATAACCAATAATCGTCGTCGTTTCGTTCAATTTCAGTTCTTTATTAATAATAAACTAACTTTCCTGATATTTAACTTATATTATTGGTATCTCGTTTGGTAGTAATATTTGTTACATATTTATTAATGAAGCAATTTTGTGCAAATGTTATTTTACCATCTGGTACTTAAATATTTATTAAAGTGTAACTTTATGTAACTATTCTATTGATAATCTTATTTAAACTATTTTCAAAAAGTGTATTGGTTTCGAAAGATTGTTATTTGGAGTATACTACAATCTAAGACATGTGAAATGTGAACTACTAGGATCTCTGATAAACGATAATTTAAGAATTATTACATTTATTTATGGTAGCTTCTGTAATGAATAATACACTTGAAAGTTTTTATACGATAATACTTTTTATATCCTCCGTAAAATTTCGTATTTTCATTCAGTACTCATGTATTATATCATTGACTAATTCATCAAATGGAAAGACACCACGATATGCAGCCAATAGTAGAAAACTGTTCTCCCACATGTTCAAGAAATAATCTTGTTGGCGCATATGATAACAGCATTTGGCAAAGTCTTTTGATTGGGTGAAATTGGTCGACTATATATTTAACATGTAAGTACCTTTCATTCAACTATCAAAAATTGTTTAAGAAAATTTATTGTTTTTTGAAGTTAACTTCTTATGGCACGGTAGGGAAATTTTTTTGTTACGCGTTACCAGTTACGTTTACGCGATGAACGTAAGGTAGAAATGAAAGAAGTTCCGAATTTTCCCCACGTTTTTAAAAACGCCATCTAATTCATACTATTTATCTCAGACAAAAAAAAATTTACAGAATCGGAAAGATAATTTTTTTTCGCCCTGATATAGTATATATATATTTACAAAATAATGATATTTTCTATTTGTTATGATTTTTTTTTAAAAAAATGAGTCAAAATTGATACGTTTTTATAAAAATGGTTTCCAAATCATTCCCTTTCAGTTTCCTTTCGCGTTATTGAATCGATATTTTATCCTGAACAAGTTCGTGCTTTTCTCTTTTAGAATCAGTCATTAAAAAATACATAAAAAAATGCCGAAACTTTTTTTTTTTTAAGATTTTTCAAAAAAAATACTCAAAATTTTAATTAAGTATTTAATAAATTCATTATTAATAAAAATAATCTAACGAAACTTTTTTTCCCATATGTAGAATAGTATTATCCGTAATCTGTTCAAAGGTTGAAAAAACGGATTAAAAATTATGGCTTTTAAGTATTTTTTGTGTGTGTTTTTCGTCTATTGGCCATTTTAAGAGAATTTTTTTTATTAAAGTATTATTCTTACATTATTTTGTTTAAAAATTACTATTGTTTGCAATCGATGTGTGAAATGTTAAACCATTAACTTTAAAATTATGCCTACAAAAAAAATAAAAACTTTAATACAAAGCGCAATTTTACGAAAAGCCAAGAGTTTGGCGACGAAACCCATTTGCGCGACAAATTGGCAACCTTCTTTATGTGAGAAAGTCAGTGAATGTTAACGTTGCTCTCATGTGCTTCGTTTTATATAACATCGCCAATAGATTGCTATAATACGTAAAGGCCGTATCACACGTACACGTTTCAAGCAATTTTTCGTTCAATTCGTGCAATTTTTACTCAGTTGCCATAGCAACCGTTTTAGAACAATTTTTTGCTAGCGAGCTCAAAAAGTTGTTCCAAATAGAATTGCTTGGAATTCCAGCCAATGGGGTTCTTCGGCGCCCTACGTCATAAACAAGATGGCGGCTCCGGTTTCGTCTAACACTTCAGATATGCCGTATAATATTTTAACGGCGTATAATATTTTAAATAGAATGGTGCTCTATTTTTAGTTTACACCCATCAACAATTGCGCAAGCGAAATGAAAGAAATAATTTTAGATGTTCATTTTCCGAAGCAGAAAAATCGGCGAGTAATTTTTCAATGTGGAGATAGAGCGCGGTTGACGTCAGAACGTGTCGTTTTGTTTACGGCAACCTTTCCCCCTCAGATTCGGCCAAAAATTGGACGAAAAAATTGCATGAAAAATATACGTGTGATACGGCCTTTAGTAGTGGATATAATTTATTTTTGGGAATATAACTTCTCTTAACATCTTTGAAACATCCCTAGTGTAGAAGAAGCATTTGAAACCTACATATAACGTCTCTGTTAACGATTTATCTCCAAAGATTAACTGTATACCGGAGAATAATCACCAAATGTTTTGCTGATTTTATCAACCTGTTTCGTTTTGAACCTGTAGCTAGTTTTACGGCTATATTTTTCAGCCTATAACTCATGTAATGTTGCCAATGACATAAGGTTAAAATAAGAGAATGAGCCCCGGATTTTTTTAAATTTATGAGTAAACTGGAAATACGAAATTAAAATCGAATTTATGCTAGAAAACATAAATTTACTGTCAGAAATAAATCACTTTGAGTCAATATGGTTTAAAATAAAAAGAGTATACAATATTATAAGAATTACCTGAAATAAATTGCCAAAAGTTATCATGAATTGTGTTTTTGAACAAGAAATATGGA
>BMAV01007039.1:22837-46321 GCA_019973955.1 Trichonephila inaurata madagascariensis
GAGATGACGTATTTTTAGAAGTAAATTCAAATTAAGCTTAAAATAGCTGGGTTTTTTCTTGAAAGAGCAAAACAGAGTTTTCACGACATACGAGATTTTTTAATTTAAGCAAAATGAGTTTTCATCAATCTGCCACTTTTCAAACCAGCGAAGTGCTATCAACGTATTTTAATAAAAGAATGATGTATATTCTAATAACGTTTTAAAAGGGTAGTTTGAAATCAGAAAATGTCAAAATAGCTCTAATAGCTCTCGTGTCTTTTAATTAATGCTGTCAGTTATAGCGTTAAATCATTTTTTTTTTTACGTTGATTTTCAAGCAAGTTAGCTTTGAGCTTAAAATTCTTTAAAGAGAAAAAGATTTATGGCAGTATATTTCACCTTACTACAAAAAGCAGTTATTTACCTCTAAATTAAAATATAAACTACCAGTACTTTTTTCATATATTCTGATATATATTTTCCTCATCAGATCCGAGAAAATTACTTCTAATATGTTATTTTAAATGCACTTTCTTTTTCAAAAATATGCCCTAAAGAGCAAAGGTAGCAAACACGAGTAAGATTGCTTCTGTAGGTTTTCTTCATAAACTTAAGCTTTTCAGATTTGTGAAAAGTCGATACCACTAATTTTTAAACAATCCAAGAATTGGAACTCATTGTTTGTGGAAATTTTAACTATCTTAATAAGTAAAATGACTTTTCAAAATGATAAAACATGCATTTTTTGTAACTTTATTATTTCGAGTCTTAATGGGTGCATTACTTTTCGCTAAGTATTCTCTGAAATATATTATGAAATTTAGATGCCTAATATTTAGTAATCACTGCTAACTTGGGGCATGCACTTATGCTACAATATGTTTCAAATTTACTTGTATTATACTTTGTTACTTATATATTTGTTTCCTCCCAACGTTATCGCCATGTATTGGAATTACCCCAAAATCTCCTAATTCAACATCATTATTTAATGCCATCCAAAAGGCGTATGAAGTGTTTCTTATATGAGACAGCTATTATTCGTTTGTGTTTGATTTCTAAATTTTTCAACGGACAAAATGAACACTTCACAATGTTAAAAATAAATCCAAACATTTTTTAACTAAATTTGGATTTAAAATTAATTAAAACATTTCGATTATTTGGAACCATTGTCTTAAAAAATATTTGCTTGCTTTTTATTTCTACACCTGTACAACTTATATACGATACTTAAACTATTCTTAAATATATACTACATTGAAATTTTTCTCCTGAAAAAATATTATAGAACTCCGCTTAAAAGTTTCAATTTTTAAAAAACAAATGTTTTCTTTTAAATCCAAATATAAGTACAAACACGTGTTATAGTAACATTTTTTTTTTTTGGAAACGTCACAAACATTATTGCAAAAACACACAAGCATCATTTCAAGTATAAACAGAGTTCTTATAAAAATGTTTTAGGTAGTATAACTTATTGAGTGCCCGTTGACTAAATTGACGATTTTGTGATTTCTTAACTGATCGCTAAACTAAATCGTCTGAAATCAGTGAGTACAAGATTAACATTGCAAAACCAGCCAACAAGAGGGCCAATGGCGACGGTCCTCGTTATTTTGAGCCTCGGTTAAATCACAAGGACGACACCTGAGTTAGCATCTCTGTGTAAACTATTAGTAATGTGTCAAAACAAAACTCATACTTGAAATAAAGAATTTAAATTTTGGACTTCAGAGAAACCGAAATAGATGTAAAACCGCTTATTCACATTTCTAGTTTTGTGCATCCTTTGCATTATAAATCGCGATAGCTAGAGTAGAAACAATTCTCGCAAAAAGCAATTTAGTTTTTCTTGTCCATGACATTTTTATCAGAGACATCGATTTCAAAAGAAATGATAGTTGGACTTCCGAACTCACATATTTGTCATAAAAACTGGATCATACTTAATTTTTTTACTTCAAACCAATGATTCTTTCGCTCGGAACTTTCTTTTTAAAAAAGTTTTCTTATTCACTTTTCTTGTCAAATAAATTCACGAGTCGAATCCTTTTCAATCAAAAATTTTCGCTAATTGAACATTCGATATTATCCGAAATCAAATCTTTAACCAAACATTCTATCAAATGTACTTTTCTCCTTTACTTCAACTTATAAAAAATGTAAATCACTACAGTGTTATAGTTATCCAAATATATATACTCCATCTTTTTTAAAAGTCTGATTTTGAACAGTGATGTTTCACGCACAGTTGAATTATAAGTCGGACTCTCAAAAATTTTTCGACAAGAATTACGCAATATCTATTTTTTTTAAATAATGATTTAAAATAATGATAGAAATTAAAACGGAGAACACGATACTCTAACGCAGAGGACTTCAAACTGTGTTCTACGGGACCCTGGGGTTACATGAGTCACAATAAGAAATCGAGAAGAAATAAATATGTATACAAAGGGGATTCACGTTCTATATGAAGATTGCACACATAGTTACATGTATCTAAAACTCATCCTATTCATTAAAATTGAAAATTTTATATACATATAACAACTTTATTTTACCAAACTTTTTAACCTTTTATTATAATATAAAATAATATGAAAACGTTTTATCTTTGTGTATACTTCCTACTAGATTGTAAATATTTTGTTTACTATCTCGGGTTCCACGAGATAATTTTATATTCGTTAATTAGCACAATGTCTCACAAAACTAAATAGTTGTTTAATGGAAAATGCATCCTTTTACATTTGTGGAAAAAGCACCTATAAAGAAGAGGAAACAACCTATCGACATATCAATAGATTCGATGTCAAAATCTAAATTTAAGCAAAAACAGCCACTAAATTTTAGTAGCAAATTCATGCAAAATACACAGGATTTCTCACACAGCCATAAACATTTTAATGCTATTCAGAACATTGTGTTTAAGTGAAATATATTTCTCAACGCAAGTAGCTACAAAAACGAAGTATAAAAACAAATTAAACTCTGAATAATGTTATACAATTGTATTTAATCTCAATTTACCCAAATTTCTACAGTTTGTGTGAAAAAAAGCAAGCACATATTCAAGTTACTAAATATAATGAATGAATAGGGGACACTTGGATCACAAATTATTATTAATGAGTAAATTATATTTAAAAAATTGTATTAGAATTTTTTAAAAATAAATGCACTACTTTTAATTGCTTACATAAAGTGCTTATAACATGTTGATCTCATTAAATATTATTTTGAGGTATATTCTTTAGAGTATGTGTATGGAATAGAGTTCCACGAAAGCTCTTTCTCGTTCTAGGGGTTCCACGAAGGCACTTTCTCGTTCTGGGGGTTCCATGACAGTTCCGTGAGTTGAAAAAGTTTGCAAACTACTGGTCTAATGTATCAGGGTTATCAATATAAACAATTTTCCAGAATGAGATCGTTATCACACCGTGAAATCTGAAAAACACCGCCAAATCGAAGAAGCGTCCTATTTACAACACTAACCAATATATTTTTTTAATGTACCGAATCATACCTGCGTAATATATTTTCATATTACCCAAATATGAGATATATATATATATATATATTAAGAAAATGGCAACATTTGAGTTTAATTCTGTTAAATGCTTCATCATTAAATAAGCTTTGTTAAGTGAATGTTATCAAGATTCTATAGCGATATGAACTTGCGTTTGAATTGCACAGTGAATTTTATAAAAATAATTAATAAATTCTTCAGGATTTGAATTTAAAAAAATGTTATCATTCTTTAAGAACACAGAATGATAGCAAAAATGTTTCATTGCACTTTTTAAATTATTTAATTTTTGTAATGCACAAGATACATACATTAATCATCACTTAGATGTTTACGATTTTCTTACAAGTTGCTATCATTTATTTAGTCTGAAACTTGATCGAAATAAAATGTATTTTCAAATTTTTATAAAACACAATTAAAACTTATATGAAGAACAAAATGACCTAAAAAATTCTACATACCTGATGTCTTTGGAAATTACCTCTGCATTTTAATTTCTCCAGGAAGTTGAAATATGCAGAGGTATCAATCTAAGAGATGGTTAATGAAAGCTCATTCCATCGAGTATACATTACTCCTCACGAACATTTAAGTCATATTTTCATAAATAGTACAAAATACCATACATTGAAAAATCTGAACATATAAAGTGGATTCAAAGATCTCTCCCTTAAAATCACCATTTTCTTTCTGACATTAGAATGAAAATAAAAATAATGTTTCCACTTCAGCTCACTTTATTTATGCAGTAACTGATTGAAGAGTGAGTGAATATTAACATCGCACTGCTCCGCTACACGAGGGCTTTTGGCGACGGATCACGTCATTTTGAACCAATGTCAAGTGACGTGGACGACACCTGAGCTAGCACCCCTCTCTCCTAACTACCACACCACTCCAACGGGAGGACGCTTGAGCTCTCGACAGATTTAACGTGCATCGCTCCCCTACACGGAGGGTCTTTAGTGGTACTGGGCTCGAACTCGTGACAAGGCTATCCACGATCCGATACCTTGACCGCTCGGCTACCACGGCCCGAAACGATTGAAGAACATTTAGCGACAAATCGAGCAATTTTGAACTACAGTCAAGTGAAGAGTAAATGCCTAAGCGTGCATTTTATTCTTGAAATGGGGCTGTGGTAGCCCAGTGGTGATGTTCACGGCGTGCCACGAGTGCCATTGAAGACTCGCGATGTAGAGGGACTGAGGCACTTTAAATCTGCCGAGGCTCAATCTCCCGTTGGTCTATGGCCGGGTTAGCCTAGTGGTCAAGGGAGTCGACTCGTTGCTGGCTTGTCACGAGTTCAAGTTTTGTGCTTCTGAAGATCCACTGTGTAGAGGAGCCGATGCACGTTTAACATGTCAGGTTCAAGCATCCTCCTGTTGTCATAGTGCGGAAGCTAGGAGAAAGGGTTCCAGCTCAGATGTCACCCTCATCACTTGCCCATGATTCAAAATGACGAGGTCCGTCGTCAATGGCAGTCATGTTGTTTTACAGTGCGACGTAAATTTAACTTCATTCACTCACTCAGTTCGGTTCATAGAGAAGGACATTCGGAACCAAAACGAAAACTATTGGCGATAGACCTCATAGCCATCAAGAATTGACGAGGACGGCACCACAGAGCTGGTATATCACTATCCGAAATTCCTCTCGGGAAGACTGTTTTAAAATTGAGCATCTTTTCGGCTACGCATCATTTTATTTACTGGTAAATAAAATGTTATTACTGTGGAGAGCTAATTTAGATAGATTAGTTATTTAAGTCCAATTTTAATGGAGCACTAAGAAATTTGGAGATGGACCAAATAATTCTGAACCATAGTCAAGTGACGGAAACATTTTTTCTCATTCAAAGTAAATTAATAAATTAGTTTCGTATTACATGAAAGGTTGCAATTGAGTTTATTACTTTTTGTATTAATTGAAAGGCTGTGTGTGCAATTGTGAGTTTCAAACTGTTAAAATTTTAACAATTTAATAAATGTTAGTTACGCGATGTAGTTATTCGCTAATCTTTTCACAGATTTGGATATCAATTTATTACTTTTAACTCATAAACTAATATTTAGAAAAAAAATTATCAGGAAAGGGTTTAATTGTAACAAGTTTGCTTGTCTTTACAACTTGACATAATAATGAGTTCCGAATGTTTAAATATTTCTTTGAGTAGATACGCTAAATCTTTCCAACATTGAATTAATAGTGCCGTTAACATTGTTAACATTAGGGATAATTAAGGTTAAATTCTTTTCCTTTTAGCCTTAATTACTTTTACTCAAGTAATCTGAAAAGACAATACAAGCGCAAAGGTTAATGATTACTTACACAATTATGCGCATGCGATAAATGTTGAAGAGTATTGGCTGAAAAATAATTTTTAACTTAATATGAATGTACAATAGCTCAGAAAAGTATAGAACTAAATAGATTTTCAAAAATTTTCACTTGTTTAATTTTAGCAAAAATGTTTTTCTTGAATGCCATACCTGATAACTGAATAACACATTAGCACAAAATCTCGAAAAATTAATTAAATCATAATTATAAAATTAGACATCTGTGATGTATTAGCTAAAAATAGATCTAAAAAAAGTGTTGGGAGACTTCTTAATATATCTCTTTTTTAAAATAAAAACTCCTGAAATATTCTTCAATAATGTGTTGGGCTTCCTTCGCGTAAATTTACGACTTTATAGACATGGAATTCACCAGATGTTCACAAAAATTTCCTTTTATTTTTTCGCATTCTGATTTGAATTTCTCTGTCTATGTTAATTTTTGTTGAAAATTTAAAGTTCATTTACTTTATTTTTCAAATGATCTCGATAGGGTTGAATCTTGGGCTCTTTTAGAGTTCTTTACTTTAGGCTTAATCTTTATGAAAAATGATAATGTGTTTGCTTTTTGAGCTTTTTTTCTTCCTTCGAATTTTTAAATAATTGAATTTGTCAATCTTTTAATCAAGTAAATGAGGATTTTGAAATCAGCTGCACTTTTAAACACTCAAGACTATCTGACAATATTCATGTTTCGCATATAAGAAGTAAAATTCTTCATTTCTAGTTCAGTTTTACATTTTCGCCAAATGACTTACTTTCCACCTCTTCCAAAAATGCTGTCTTAAATCTCACCTATAAATGTAACCGATTTTCAATAATTTGAAGCAGGGGTACTCAACCTCTTTTTCTGCTGGACCGCAAACATATGTTCGCAATTTCACGCGAGCCGCAACATGAGGATAAGGAGGGGGGGGGGGTTAAAATGTGGAAAATTGGTCAAAATATTTAAATTCCTGTTTTGTTTTTTTAATTACTATTTTTTTATATTTTTTATTTTTGTGACTAACACTGAATAAGAAGTCTAAGAAACAATCCTTCACAATGTCTGCATCAGTAAATGGTTTTATACGATTACTAGTAATATAACAAACTTCAGAAAATGTCTGTGTTATCGCTGTGACATTACCACTGACAAAACACTTTGTTGCTATTGCAAAGATTATTCAAGAAAGCCTATTTATTACCTCTTGAAAGAGATTTTCGAGGAAAAGTGCCATTGAATGATTCCTGTTTATTGGTATTTTTTAAATACAGCCCTTTCGTGACAAATTAAACAATTACTGATCCAGGTGTGTTTTCACCACAAAATAGTCAACCTTCCAGGCGTCTTGAAACGATATATTTTCTCAGAATATTTTTCGCTTGGAAGATATGAAAAATAGTTAAAAATTAGTTACACCCATAAAACTACCACTACTACACTGTTGTCTGTTATCACTAAACGTAACCGCTTGAAATAAAAAAAAAAGAATATCGATTCGCACTTGTACGACTTCGATAGCAAAAAAGCAAAATTGATATATTTGATTTCTTGACACCAAATTTTCAATATATTGTTCTTAAATAAGTGAATTTTTCAGAGCAGTGGGCACTGGTCGGGCCACTTAAAAAAGGTTTGGTGGGCCACAGCTTGAGTATCGCTGGTCTGGAGGCTTTTGAATGTAATTTTTAGCGAATTATAGTCAGTCCTTCCTATTTGCTTTGTTAATGAATGGTTTTGTCAAAGTATAGTTTGAAAACTGTACTTTCTTCAAAAGCTTCAGACAATTTCTACTCTGACCGACTTCTTAAACCTTCCAATGTCAACTTTACTGAATTAGATCTAGGATTGCAAGTAATATTCCTAAGCTAAGCTTGAGGTATCCTTGGCAATATAACAAAAATGACAGGAATTGAGAATTATAAATGAAATTGTGGGAGCTGAATATTATCTTGGGTCTTAATTGACATACTTTCACACACATTTCAAAATCCCCATAAAAATTTCTTTTTTTGTAAACAGAGTGAATTCACACAAATCTCTCTTCTCTATGTTTATCCAACAAATGAAATAAGTATAAATTTAAAAAAACAAAACAGAAATGAAGTTAAAAATTAGAGAATTATGGAATTTAATTGTGACGGGGTCTTATAGCGCCTTATCACTAATCCTCTTAACGAATCTTTGGGGCCCAAATGGCATTATTTCAATCCAACTCTCGCAAGAAGAAACGCGATATGTAGATTATATATATATATATATATATATAGTTCATGGATATATATTGGAGCTTTAGCATTCGCGTGTTAGTAAGATAGAAGCCAGAAAGACGAATAGAGGTCAGATAGAAGCTGGATAGTAGAATAGAAGTCGGATAGTAATAGACTAATAGTGGAAGAATAGAATACAAGAAAAGACAGAAAGCCCAGGGCTGCTCGCCGTGAGATATCGGTAAGAGATTAATTATAGAACGGACTTTAGATTATTAAGGAATCTATCTAAAGATTCTGAGGGTAATTTCTCAAAAAGATAGTGAGCAGGATTTCAGGCGCTATTTTACTTAGAATAGATAATTACGTAGTATCACTTCTGATCATTTTCCTCTAAGTGAGACTTGTGTTGCCTTGCTCAATGTATATTTAGACAATAGTAAATTAGATTTATTATGGAGAATTTGAGTGGTCAATCATTTATTCCGACAAACCTAGTTCGCGAAGATGAAGAGATGATACCTCCGGGCCGCGGGGTATCACAAATTCTTTAAATCCCAATTTTGAGAAATCAATGTAGACTTGTTGAAAGAATTAAAATAAGCAAAGCATAATTAAGTTAATATTAATGTATATTCACATTAAAATCATAATTTGGTTTTATCTAAACCATTTACACAGATTTGTCTTACTGTGTTAGGAATTCCGAAAAGTTTTTCATAGTGTGTCCCTTTTCTTAAGACTGTGCTTTACCATTTTGAATAGGAATTGGACATTTATTTGCAATATATTACGGATGTATAATTTAATATAACAATTTCAAAGCATAGTAAGAAACATATTACCGTTACTTTGAAAAGAAAACAGTTTTGTAAAGGAAAACACAAATTCATTTGAAACAAGTATTTCGATTCTTTTCTCTAGAACCATTATTTGTTCTTCCAACTATACTTACTGTGACTAAACTAAAAATAAAATACATTTCTTTGTGGAGAAAGATAAATAATTACTTGCGTAACATTTCTTTTCTAATTACCCAACCCATATGTTGTTTGATTTAAAAAAACAAAAAAAAACTTTATTATTTTTTTTTTCCTGAATTATGAGAACACAGACAAAAAGAATTTGAATACACAGAAAAACAAATCCGAAATCTTAACGTAGGTATAATATACGGACCACAAATAAGTAAGATGGAGAAGGAAATACACAGGCAATTAATTATACTTTGAAAATTTATTCCTTATTTTATTTATTTTTTTTTTTTCAATTTCTTATTTTGAAATAAATCAAAATAATTACAGAGTTACAAGGTTTTTAATTTAGTCTGAAATGAAGCAAAGAAAATGGAAAAAGGAAACAAGTATTCTAAGTTTTTAATTCAAAAAAAAAAAACTAGAACGGCATCATTTTGAGAGGGAAAACACTGATTCTAAATTAATACAAATGTTTTTCAGATGACGTTCAATTAATAAAAATGAGATAAATCAGTGAACATTTATAAATTAAAATATTTTTTCCAACAAACATTAACATGCTTTTTCAACAGTATTACTCAATTTCAAAATTCATGCAGAGCAAATTAAAAACATCATTAGCAAAATTAAGCTTTCATCTAGAAGTCCTAATCACATGTGGCATATTTACTTGGAACTAAAGTCTCGATAATTTTTAAGAAATCGGTGGGGAAGTTAGATATATTTCGTGCGTGAGTTTGTTGAAGATTATGTACAGAAACTCTACAACATATACTTTCAAAACTACACACACTGATATTTACATCATGCGTTGACAAACATAAATAAAAATCAATAATCAATGCATGATATTATTTATGAAGCAGATACCTGTGTGTATTCTTAGGTTAAAAATAAAGAGTGAACAAATCGTGTATGTTTATATCGTTCATTTTGTCAGAGTTGTGTATGATATTAACAATAATAATATAAACTGTTTATACAATGATTTCGTAGAAGAAAACAGTAACAAAAATTTTCCTTTGTAACGTGAATTGAAAAAAAAAGCATTTTTTTACACAGTAAAAACGTTCACTGTTGCCACGTCCAGATTTACTGACTTATTAAATAATTTAAAACTAAACTTTACCTAATACATCATTTATTTCAAGTTATCCAGGGGGTTTTTTATGATAAAAAAATCCTGTTCCTTTCATATTCGAAAAATATGAGACTATGAAATGAGATTTTTCCAAGCTATGGTGCAAGAATAAAAAGAAGAATTTCGAAAAATTATTTCCTAAAAATATTAATTCAATTTCGATTATTGTGAAGTATTTTTAATAGAAGATAATTAGATTGAAAAAAAATTATCTTTAGAAATCATAATTTTTGGATTGATGTGTTGAAAAGGTTACATTGTGTAAATTTATATTTATATAAAATTCTCCATCAAAATAAATGATATATCTTTAAGTATTTTTTAAAAAAATTGATGCTCCAAAAGAGAAAAATTATAAATATAAACCTCATTAATTCTAAATACAATCACAGAATATCTGTTTTTATTCGCTTTATTTCAATCTTTCACGCAGATTGTGTTCATTTTTCTCTTAACAAATGTGACAGTTTTATTTTTCGCGAGCTCTATTTTTTTGTTGTTATTGTTATGCAACACGAACATTAGGTTTTATTTTTAAATAAATATTTTTAATTACAAATTACTACGCTTTTTTATCACATATATTTCCATTCGAATAAAAAATAAATAAGACGTGAAAAAATAATTATACTGAAATATGAAAGCCCTAAAAGATGTATATCAGAAGTATTATAAGATGATGTGGTAAAGCATAAAAAAAATCTATATCAATAAGATATTGTGTAACATTAAGAAAAACAACAAAGTTTATAGAAATATATACACTAAAGGCATTCACCATCATTTCTAAGGTAATGCGTTAAGTTCAATGCGTATTTTGCTCACTCATCTGAAGTCTATGAATAACATTATGTCTTTTTGACGTGCAATTTCAAATCACTGAATAGCTGTAAACTTAAAACATTGTATCAAAACAATGAGTTCCTCAGGCGTACACCTGTAGGAAACGCCCAGATATGTAGGATCACATTTCCCTACTTGCGAAGTCTCCAAGATATTTCCATTTACACCGAATAAGGTCACGTGAAAAAGGCGTGATACCACCACAGTTCGCCAAATGTCCAGCCAAAGCACCAAATGAAAATCATCGAGCTCGCCAAGAGCTTGTGCCCCGTTGAGTCGTCCCTATGGGCCGATGGGCATTCGATGACTTGTCGCTGGTAGGCCTGCCGCCTTCGTCGTTCGCAGTCGTCCCTTTGGGGTCCTATGCACGCCGCATAAGCCATCGCATGAGGTACGTACGTTTGCTCCAGCACCCCCCGAAACAGATGAGCCATGGGTCCGTGAGCGTATACGGGGACATCTTCACCACCATGGGTGTCCCATTTGCGTGGGACAGCACTTTGCTGCACGTAGTTCTTGTCATCTGAAAAAACAGTGAAGTTAAGCGAATATGATTAAGTCATTACTATAAGATTAATCTGCGAAACAATAAACATTTTTGAAACTGTACGTTAAACTACGTATTTTTTGGGTATAAACGATATATAGTTTAATTTTTCAAATAAATCACTTTGTTAATAACGAGTAAGTAATTTTATACTGAAAGATGTATCAAAGTTCCTAAAGTTTTTGGAGATCCCAGTTTCACAAGTCACGCGACCTCTAGTTCAAGAAACACTGATATACCACATTCTCGTGATTCGTGGAGGTAGGAAATTTTAAAAGCACTCTCGAAAGACAATTCTACTAAATCGTAGGACATAATTCAAAAATAAATGCTTGATACAGAAAAAAGAATAGATAAATGTGTAACAAATGCTGATGCAGTTCGCCTGTTTTTTAATAAATTATATCACTGCTCAGTCGGTACAGTTTTTAAGGAAGCTAAGGCATCCCTGGAGGAGAGGACAAATTGGAAATAGATCAAGTGTTGCTGGAACAAAATATTGAGGGTCCCATGAACGATGCTTTTTTATTCTACACCAATAAAATCCATACAGTTTACAGTTTTCTTTAAAAAAATTAACAAACTAAAAAAAAGTAACATACTGAATTTTTAAAGTTTTTTTACTAACGTGTGTACAATGGGCTCGCTAAAGTCCGTTATCCCCCTAATAACTTATGAATGGCAAAAGTTACAGTCATAAAAGAGGAGTCTAGGTATAGTAAAGTTGCCACGATCTACACAAATAAACTGCTTACAGCGTCATCTGCTGGTTAAATTTGGAGTTAGCTTTCTTATTTCAGAAACAATACGATATGCATGAAAAAAGTCAATTACAAAGTTGTTCAGCATCAATGATTTAGAAAGCAAAAGCATCTTCTGTAAGGTTATCTTAAAGCAGAAGGCTTAGAAGTGCTATTTATTTGATTCGTAACTCTCAAAATTGGAAGGCAATATAACGCAGAAAAAAAGTACAATTTCTTGAATGTTTCCTCCTTTATAGAAAATTATTGTAAAGACCGAGAAACACAATAGAGGGAGACGGGCCGTGGGACCTTGAACCGGCAGACTATGAAGAGTAGGGCAGGGTAGCGAATGCAACCAGATGAATTTCCCCTCGTCCTTCTTCAGAGCAGCACAAGAGAGAGATCACTGTACAATTTTCCCTCTTTAAAAGCCGCATTTAGACTATCTTGAATAAACTATAGATGCTCATCCGTATCGCCCGATATCTGTGTAGGCACTATTGGCAGGGGAGGAACGCCTTAGAGGTTCAATCAACGTTTCTTGCCGACATCATATAGACAAATAAGGCATGCCTTGCGCGCAATGCTATGCACAATAAGCAGAACATTCATTTCTGATCGCTTAATAATCCCAGATGTGCTGTCGAAATGCAATATCAAGTCCACTGGTCGATAAATGTTTGGTGTGGAATATTCAAAAACAGATTGTGTGTGTGTGATTGTTCCGGAATTTTACAAAGGCCCGTTAACAGAGTTCCGATACTTGTCATTACTTGTCAACGAGTTTTACAGAAATCTAGACTCAAGGAGTGTGCCTGAGGGTTGCGGGGACATAATATGTATTTAAAAAAACATTTTTGAACTATTAGACTTTAATTTTGGTAAATATATTTCTTCTACTGAGCAGAAATCCGTTTAGATTTTGCGGAAATAGAATATTCAGGGGTTTAAAAAAGCACTATTTATAAAGAAAATTTCAGTTTTTTTTTAAATATTAGACCTATTAACTTGAAATTGGTCAAGCATGTTTAGTTTGTTGAGTAGATATCGTTAAAAATGGGTTTTGCGAAATCGGCACTAGGGTTTTTGAGGGGTGTTAAAGATTAGTATACTTCTGTTTTAGAAATTCAAGTCATTTTCTTTTTAAATCAAGGAGTATAAACTTTAAGAATGGTCAATGGGGCACATGATCTCAAGAAAGGTCTTAATCCCCTATCATAAAGGTTATTTGTTGAGCATTAGAGGATGGTTTGCCATGGTTGAGGGGTAGTGTTCAGTGTTGAACAAATAATTTTGTGACGCCCACAACAACAAGTGAATATTTGTCGCGAGAGGGCGCTAGTGTGTGTAGTGTAGTGTATGTGTAAACAGAGTAAGAGCAAGAGCGTATGGAGAACGCTCTAATCAAATTCCTTTTTTATCTTAGTCCTAGCCCTTTAATGTGTGGTGTAATCTTTTAGAGATTTTTAAAAATATGTGTAGTGAGTCAGTGCGCGTTCAGGAAGTATAAAAATATAAAGAGAAAATTTAATTAAACAAAAAATTATAGTAAATAAAGTTAAATTGATTAAATGATTGTGACCATTAGAAAAAAATTCAGATTAAAATTAGAATTGCTGGAGCTTATGTTGTCTGCGTTGTTGAAAGAGCGATCCTGTGTCGGCCGACGCTGCCACCTAGACCGGAGGCTAGCGAGCGGCCGATAAATTATTGAGTGACACGTCTGTCTGCTAGGCAGCCGGGAGAACCCGGCACCCTGCCTGTCGGCTTTCGCCTCTGATTGAACGCCACGAAAACGGAGGCAGTATTCTTTTCTCAAAGAATACCACCCCCTGAAATTACCCTTCAAAACCAAAGAATCCCCTGGTCTCACCATACCAAGTACCTTGGTGTCTACCTTGATAAAACTCTCACGTTCCGACAACACATTACACAAATTAGAATTAAGTTTAAAAACGCAACGCTTAAGTATTATTCCCTTATCTGCCGAAAGTCTAAATTAAATAGACGTAATAAACTGCTTATCTACACTCTGATCCTAAGACCCCTTTTCACCTATGCTTCACCAGTCTGGGGCCACGCAGCAAGAACCAATATTTATCTCCTTGAAAGTTCTCAAAATGTAATCTTAAGACAAATTCTCGATGCCCATTGGTATATGAGAAACGCTAACCTTAGGGTAGCAAGTAAAATTCCTGCTATCAGACAAACAATCCGAAAACTTGTTTCAAATTTCATTGATAATGTAGATGTGCATGAAAACCCCCATCTGTACAAATAAACCCGCTTACTTCTCTCATTTTTCCGTTAGAAAACCAAGAGATGTCCTGGTCAACCCTGGTTTTAATTAATTTCTATTAAAATTCCTATTTCAATCATATTTTCTTCCCTTCCCTGCGATCTAACTTTGTTGAATCGCAGAACTACCCTAATTGGCTCTCCACTTTCGCAGAACTACTTGTATCCTATTAGCCGAACTCTTGGTTCGGCCAATAGGAACGCTCCCTCTCACTTTCCTGGTCTGACTTCTGTTTTATGTTAATTTTCCCGCACTTTCAGATCTTCGGTTATTTGCTGCACCTGATTGGACAGTTTAACTCCGCCTACTTTTCTGACTTCTCGATGAAAATTTTTGAGCTCTTAAAAGAATTTTTTGTTTCTATTTTAATGTATTTTTAATAGTAATTTCTCCATTATTTTTAAAGTATCTTTTTAAAATTTTTTATTATCTTTTTAAAATGGGCAATGGTAAAACTTTACAGTCATCTTCATTCCAGGATAGGAGGTTAGAGTCCGGAAGGACTATGTACTCCAAAAAGTATCGCAACGATCATCGGTTAGTAGGAGATCGGAGTTAGAAGTATTTTTCAGAACGGGAGAGGAAGAGAGTTCCTTTCCCTATTGGTCGAGCTGCTCGCCCCGAGCATTAAGAATGTCTTTCAATACAATCGAAGTCTTAATACTAGGACTTGGATATCAATACTTTAAGAAAACGGTAGCTAGTCATACAACACCATGAAATATCCAACGAAGTGGTGAATAGTGGCTAGTTACTTATAAATGAATTGTTTTTTTTTTTTTAGTATAGCCATTGAAAGATTTGCACTTGTCATCACCGACTAAAATCAACGGTAAAGAAAATGACAGGTTTTAAGATTTATTATGCAAAAAACAAGTCAATGAAAGTTTTATGTAAAATGCAGCTTCAACAAGATTATTTAACTATGGGAGAAAATGGGTTTTTTTTTTAATTGAATTGTCTTTTCTATTTCTGCCCCACTTCATCAATCTTACATTTTAGTCACTTAAAAGATCTGCAAGAAAGAGAAAAATTAGTTATATCTTTATTGATGACGTCCAAGAAAGTCCTTTATACTTATAATGGAAAGTTTCTTCTTTATTATAGGTTTGTTCAAACTATCTGACAAAGTTTGCATTTTTTCCCTGCAAGTTTCTTTTACGTCATTTCATACAATGACAACGTCAAAATTTTATGAATGAAATTTTCTTCGTGGCATTAAAAATTTGATGGTTTTGTGGGCATTTTTTTCCAGGCTCTTTTGAGGAGGTTTCTCTCATAATTTATTGATAGAGTGGGAGCTCTATTATTTGCATAGTTAAGAATTATACTCTTTTTCATACACATGCAACAGAAGCTCTATTCAGACAGAAGAAAATTCATACATCATCCCTCTTTTTGCTTGCTGTTTATAAATGAAGTATCAATGCCACGGATAATAAACACGTTAATTTTTTAACTCTCATGAATAAAACGTTGATTTATTAATTAATTACCACAAAATTCATAATAGAATACAGAATAATAAAAATATTAAACATGCAGAAAAAAAAAATATCAAAACTTACTGTGCTCTTTTCAGTGAATAACACTAAAATAAAAATTGACCCGCAACTATTATTTAATAATGTTTATTTTACCGAACCATCGATGTATCATTAAGGAAACGTCAGAACTTTCTCGCTTCTTATCCCAAAGTGTATTGTAGATCACGAGAGAAAACTCTTTAATAATTTGGTAACAAATTTGGTCGCCAAATATTGCCAAATCGCCAAATTTAGCGAAAAAAACAAATGCTTCTAAAAAATTTCAAAAACGTATAAGAATGATTATTTGAAGCGGCAACTCGAGTAGCTTTTAAAATGATTTTCAGGCTTTTTTTTAAAAGTAATGCCGGGAAGAAAGTATTTGACTTTGTCTGTCCATTATGATTGTCATTAAGGATTTGAATTGCTGTGTTCTATATTTGCGCGGTTTTTGAAATCTTTGCTATATTGGATTTGTATCTGTGTGCTAATTTTTTTCCTTTTAGAAGAAAATCTGTTGTAATTGTGGAATGTTTATAATGAATTACAATTTATATTCCAAAAGAACCCGTCTGTTAATGACAAGGACTTTCCCTGCTTATGACACAGAATAAATTACTCAGTAGTATTTATCACACATTTGTATCTGCAATTAAACATTCATTTGAAACAAATAGCAACTCTTTTTGTGCAATCTGTAAAAGGGAAAGCTATTATATATTCTAATGTATGTATAAAAGATTTATTAAAAAATATATAATAAAATACAATAAAAATATATACTTTAAGAAATAATTACAATGTATTACAAAGAATTTGATTATTAATGTTTTTAGACTTAAATGTTCCATGTAATCGAAATATGTAAAATATATATTTTACGAAAAATGTATAACATGATAAATAAATATATTATTTTTTAAAAAAAATATAAAATAATATTTTCTCACGTAGCCTAATTTTAAGTTTTGCATTTAAAAATGTTGCTTAAAAATCCTGTCCATGCTAAAATATGCTCAAAAATTACCCCTATTTTAAAACTAAGTACAATTGAGTTTTTTAAAAATATAATCCCACACACAAAGACTTCAAAGGAAGAGTTATGAGTAGTCATGAACATTTTTGAAAAAAGTACTTAAGGATCCCCTTGCTACAATCAAAATGGCGGTCAAATTACTTAAACATCATTGTTAAATTGCAGAAATTTCTACGAAATTGAAATACGTCCATTACAATTGAGATTCGTAAACAAAAAAAATATACTTATTAATATTAAAACTAATTTATTTTGGCGTTAATGGATTAAATGGGAATTATCTAAAGAAATAATGTTTTCATTATTTTAAAATATGCTTTTCTAGCAATTTTTTTTTAGCCCCCGATATTTCTTTAAAAATCTTAGGAATTATGTTAAAATGGATTTTTTTAAATAAGTAAAATTATTGATTATAGTTACTTTTTTTTTTTTCAAAATTGTTGATTTGACAATATTTTCGGACATATTCGTCATGACAGCATAAAAAAGTAGAAACTATACACAATCAAAAAAAAAAAAAAAAAAATGGCTACTAAGTGTTGTTTTACATGAAAAATGTATAACATGTATGCCAAACAAATTCCACAACTAAACTAAAATTTTAAAAAAATGTCGAGTAATGTTTTAAAAGGAATTAACACCAAAATATTATGTTTTGCACAACTTATGATTCTCCGGTTCCAAGTTTAAAATAATAATTTGAACTCGTAGTGAAATAGAAGATACAAATAAACTGTGCACATTTAATCGAATTTAAAAAAGTTGGAAGATAATTTTGTAATATAATATTGTTACCTGTGTTAGTTCCCGTAAGGTTTTCTCTACCAGTAGCAAAATCTCTTTTATATCCAGGTCCATTAGCATACAAAAGCGTCGTGTAAGGCATGTTATCGACATCTGAGGGTTTGTTGTCGAGACCTGTTGAAAGACATTCAAATGTTAAAGAATTATTTTTTACTGAAAGGGAAAGTATGTTAAAATGATATTGCGGTTGTATTCACTTTACACAATCAAGGACGAATTTTCTTCGATTAAAAATTCTTAGAGTTAAGGAAGATAAGAGAATTCAGAAAGATAAAAATAAGAACTTTCAAATAAATTTTCTTGGAAGCTGTGCATGATTTATAAGGATCTAAATGAACTTCATTTATTTAGTGAAATTCTTTTTCTGTCGTTTATATTATTGATTCTCGTCTAAAACAGTATGAGTTCGAAGTAACTGTTAGTGAAAAATAAAGAAAACGATAGATTCATGAATTATTAGAAATTTTACTACTCAAAGGGTAAGCGGTACTACTTAAATAAAAATCTATAATTAAATAATTTTCTTTTCTTTTTTTTTTTTTTTTTTTTTGCTTATAATTTGTGTATATGTAAAACGTAAAACAGAATTTTTACTTAAAATACCGCAAGAAGAAAAAGCAATTTAATATTTTAAAAAAATGTTTAAATTTGTATTTTGATTTTTTTAAAATACTACTCTCCCTGTAATGATTAATATACGCTATAAAAACTGATTCACAAGTACGTCGAACTTTTTACAACAAAAATTTAATATTGGTTTTTTAATAACAAGTTTGTAATTCTTAAAAAAATTCTTTAAATGCTTGTTGAAAATTCCTTAAAAAATAAATATGTGAAATAAGGATTCAACTATTTAAAAAATATATACATTGCTTTTATTCAAAAATGCATACAAATGTTTGTTGGATGTATTAATAGCAATAATTGGGAAAATATCAGAATGTAAAAAAAAAAGGCTTAGCATTTCAAATAAAAAAAAGCTAGCAATGTTTCATTCTCAGATAAAACAGTCTAATATTTTTATTTTTTATCAGAATGTGAATAAAAGCCAACATAAAAGGTATTATGACTTTGGAATATTTTTAATCAGAGCTCGCGAGTTTTCTAAGATAATGGAAAAAACCAGAGACGAGTTGATCTCATAATAGCCAAAAAAGATTTAAAATTATTGTTACGATTTTCTACATCATATTTGTGTACATTCGGATTTTCAACATTAAAAAATATAAAAATGAAACAAAATCCAGACTTTTAAATGTAGATGGTGAAATGAGAGTGGCATTATCATTTTTACGAACCAACATAAAAAAATTATCCAACATCATCAAGGACTCAAATTTCACATTAAATGTACTCTTGTAATTAATTTATAATTAAGTACACAATAAACATTTTGTTGTTTTTTCCATCCATATTATTTTATTTAACATTGAAATTTATCATAAATTATTTTACAGATAAGTAAAATTCTTTTAAACTTATTTTAATGTTAGTGTGTCTCCCAATTTTGAAATTGTTAAAAGTGTGCCGCAACAACAACAACAAAGGTTGAGAATCACGGCATTCAACTCACTGATGACTATTTTAGGAAGTATATGCATGAAACCCTACGGCTGATCTCTTACAAATCCGTTTCCTTACCAACTAATCTACTGTGCCCTCAAGAAAAAAAACTGATTGCTGAATCATTAATTACCGCGCCATTCGAAGGCTATTGGTGATGGACTTCGTAATTTTGGATCCTTATCGAAAGGATGAAAACCACACATTCCTTTCTCCGAACATCCTGACTGCACAACCAACGGAATTGAATAAGGGACTTCAAGGGAGTGAGCGAGAGTTATATTAATGCGTTGCATTATAAAGCGACCCCAGGGATATTGGCGACAAACTTCGTCATTTTGAGCCTCGGTCAAGTGACGCGGATGACACCTGAGCTGGCACCTCTTTTCAAACACCCAAACAACGTCAACGGGGCTGGAAGGACCTAGAAATCAACAGATTTAATGTGCTAATCTGCATTAATCCCCTCTACACGACAGATCTTCAGTGGCACCAGGACTCGAACCCGCGACACGCAGGTCACAAGTTCATGACCATAACCACTAGGCTACCGCGGCCATCTAAAAGATTTCAAAAAACCAAAGAATGCAAAATAAATCTTGTATAATAAGTTTTTTTTTTAAATTTAAATCAGTGGTGGAACCGCCCATGAGGGCCAAGGCCTACTGTGCCCCCTCTCAGTATACGTGACCTTGGGCCCTGAGGTGCATGATCAAATGTTCCGATCAGATGGTCAGTCTGACATGAAACACCCAGGCTTAAGTTCCCCAGTAAGATTGGTACTCATTTATCGACCCATTGAAGGGATGAATTCCGTGCCCCTCTCAGTATGCATGAGCAAATGTTTCGATCAAGTGGTCAGTCTGACGTAAAACTCTCAGTCTTAAGTTCTCCAGCAAGATTGGGACTCATTTATCGACTCACTGAATGGATGAAATTCTGAGTCGACCAGTCTGCCCAGCCAGGGGTTTGAACCTCGGACCTGTGGTATTGAAGTTCAACGCACAACCATTCAACCACCAGGCTTCATATTATATTATACCATTATACCATGTTAATTAGCATAATATGTTATTTACAGAATATTTTTTATAGTACTGCATACATAAAATAACCCAAGAACAAACAATAACTATACAAATATAAACAAATGAATCGACAAACATTTAATTTCGTTTTCAATGTTAAGAGAATATTTATCATGGAATATGGATAGAAAAATTCATTTCATTTTCCTTTAGCTTTAAAAGTAATCGTCCGGAATTTACTTTTGTTATCAAGAACTTATTTTTACGTATCCATGAATAATTTTTCTTTTTCGAAAGAATCCTCTGATGCATAAAGTTCAATAACCAAAATACTGAAAGCAATTTTTTTCTCCAACTCTCTCCTCTCTTATCGTTTTAAGCAAGAATCCATTTCAGCCCTTTGTCACACAGAACAGATTTCGCAGACGCCAAAAAGAAGCAGAAAACCAAAGCGAAGGAAAGAAATGTTCTGTGTAGCACACTTCCACCTTTTCTTCGCCGTGTCTCAAATGTCCGTTGAAGTCGGCAGAAATAACAGGAAAGCAAACTCGCAATAACGATTCCCCCCTTTTTTTTTATATTCATCCCACTTTATAAATGTGCTGACAAAGTTTCACAATAAATCCCGAAAGAAAAAAAAATATTTCTCCTCTGTTTCGCTTATCACTTCCTAGGTGTTGTAAGTTCTACAGGGTTAGGGGAAACAGCGGTACTTTTTATGGTTGAACATAAGGTAGGGTATTTTTTTTTTCTCCTCCTTTATACCTTTTTCCTCCTTCGAAAAAAGTATACTGTGTAGACACACTTTACAGATATATAACTTATGTTATATAATACTTCCAATTTTTCTTCACACAGAGTCGTTTTTTATCTTTTATTTCCACCGTCTTGATACAAGCTATTTTTTTTTCTTTCTCGATTCTTTAATGCACAAGTTGTGGTTGCAGCAATTGCACTTTATCTGCGTCAAAGGCAGAACAATACAAAAAGAATGCGGTATCAGATAGTGAACCTGTACTTATGTTATTCCCTTTTTTTTCAGGAAAAGAAAACTAAACACATAAAATTAAACAATGCTTCTGGAAATGACACTTTTTAGAGAAAGTTTCTGATTCGGAAATTGCAGTATCATTTTTGAACAGAATTTTTTTTTATCATTTCTGTCATCCGTGTTATTTTTATACCTACAAGGCAGCTAATTTTTTTTTCTAATTATTAAGCAACCTGCAGTGTACAGTTATAAGAAAATAGATTTTGCAATTAATCACTATAAATTAAAAAAGGCATATAATTAAAAAGAAAACCCAAAACCTGCTCTCTAAATTTTTATTCCTAAAAATTATTAAATTTTCTCTTAAAATGCTTCAATAAATAGAAGCCTTTTTTTAAAACTCAATTACTAAAATGCTACTTTCTAATTTTATTTTATAGATTATTGGAAAGCGGGATGCACATTTTCAAGAATACCCTCCCTTACTGGGAATTTCATTAACTAGAAAATTGTGTTTTGAGAAACGAGTCCCTTCTTGTATTGATCACTACATTTGTATTGACAAAAGGCTTATCAGGATTTTGTGTAGAAGAGTTGTATAATAACAAAATTTTCTTCCATTACACGTCTATACAATTAGGGATGGAAAACAAAGGTGACCTTTCATTTAATTTACGAAACTTCTAAATCATTACTGTTTGGTGATACACCAGTGATTTCTATGCAATGCTATGGTATTTTTCTTCTTCTAGGTATTATGGGAGTATATTTCAGTATATTCAAGCGCTGTTGAACATGGCAATAACTCCCATCCGTTGTATTCGTGTTTGTAAAACACGCTTTCCTAAATTGTACCAAAAGCTATTCGTACAAAAAGCTTTACACCGCCTACACTGTGAAAAACCGGTATTCAGAACTGAGAACAAAATACTCACTTTTGAATACGTTACATACTCAAAATAGCTCCGATGTAAAAATACTCAAATTTAAGAATAGCCCATTCTCATCTTTGGGAACGACTACATACTCAAAATTGTAAACATCACATACTCATTTTTGAACCTGTGACTGGATCAAATTTGAAAATATAACAGCTAAATGAGTGTGTAATGCACTCATGTATGAGTATTTATGGGTCAAATAGGAGTATGTATGCTATTTATTTTCGATACTGTTGTATCCAATACGAATTTTTAACATAAAAATATACATCAAATCAAATTTAAAGGGATCTAAATATGAGATACTTAAATTGTAAATTTCATTTTTTCCATCTTATATGTTATTTAATTTACATTTTATGAAGTTTTTACCACTTTACTTCGAAAATCTAAATTCTTTTTGCATTTATTGTGTTACAAAAAGTTTACTTGCGTATCATCGCACAAGTGCCAACGTTCAAGATAATTCGCCATGTCTCGTACGCGCTGAATTAACAACCATGTACTTCGTTTTATATAATGTCGCCAATATTTTTGAGGTGATACGCAAGTTTCAATAAGAATATAATTTTTCGTTTAAAAAATGTAACTGTGCTATGTGATCATAAACTATATTATTTTTGAACATATATACCTCAAATTTAATGCTTTGAAAATAACAAAAATTGATTCGATGCAATAGTTACACAAATGTGTAAGCAATTTGGTTCATTAAAAGTTATATTTATATTTCTATAGAAGCAATATATTGTCTCTTTAAAATCCTATACAAACAGAAAATTAGCTTTTATTTAAAATCAGTCTTTCAATAAGTATCTTGGAAACATTATTCAATAAGAAGTGTCTTGGAAACATTACAATGAATAACAGACTTTTCATATTAAAAATTTCTAAACACAAAGTAATAAAGGAATAGTTTCTTTACATATTATGTAACATGAAAAGAAAAAAAATCTTCTAAAACTCAGAAACCCGACTAAAATAAGT
>BMAV01007039.1:59950-87166 GCA_019973955.1 Trichonephila inaurata madagascariensis
GTCCCCCATTCAGCACACATGGGGCATTATGGGAAGATAAATCCTATACTGCCCTGCACAAGCCATTACTTATTTGACCAAGCAAATATAAAAGTCATGGAACTACAATAAAAAAATGACATACAAGAAACTGTAAATACAACGAATGTGCGATCGCGTTTAAAATCATGATGACTACAATGGGTATTAATGAATTAGAATGTCATATTTGCAAGAGATCGTCTTGCGTGTACTTTATTCTGTGACCATGTAAAAACCACATTAATATGTTACATTGATAAATGATTTGCCTAAATTCCATTCCTCTAAACCAGGGGTGTCAAACTCGTGGCCCGGTCAGTATATATTAGCCCACAATAATATATGATAAAGTATCAAAAACTTTTCCGAAATAGGAAACATATAAAGCAGATAAAGAATGTCAAATGTCAGGGCATAAACATTAAATTTGCTTGTTCTTTTATTTCTGTTTATTATAATGTATTATTCGAAATAAAGTTACGTTTCTATAAATATTGACTATTTTTTTGCGACCCACCTAAAGTTAAACCTTGTTTGTATGGCCCAAGTCAGCCCTTAGGTTTGACACCCTTGCTCTAAGCGATTGATTGGTCTTCCAATTGTGTTACACGAAAACCTGAGATTTTACCAGATATACCCAGGAGTTCCCCGAGTCAAAATAAAATTCTTGAAAGAGAGTGAAAATATTCTGATTATCCCTCTTTCTACGGAACTGAAACACCTGCAGCACAAATTAATGCTATTAATGAGTAAATTACGTTAATATTATATTAAAAATTTCTAATAAAACAAGCACAATATACTTATTTAATTATCTTTCCATAAAGTAACTTTAACATCTTGATTTACTTTAAATGTTGTGTTAAGATATAAGGGTGGGATGTGTGGAGTTTCCCGAAAACAAGGCACCGTAAGTCGAGGAAGTTTGAAAACCACTACTGTTTACTAATTTGTTCTTGGTGATGGGATTTCATTTTCTCCCAGTATACAGTGAATAATCTGAATATAGATTATTCGATACTAGTGCTGCGGTGCTGTACTAAAGGTACAGCGCTGTTGAGGTTGCTGTTAAGGCCGGATCACTCGTGTGAAAGGCTGCTTTGGGACGGCATTGAGAGGCTCGTAGGTGGGAGCTTTGATAGGTCACAGAAGTGGTCACTGGAGTGCGTTGGGGCGTCGTAGAATACTGAAGCTTGTAAAAGTGTTTCTCTAGCGTCTGTTAAGCTCCTTTGAGTATCGAGAGTCTTCGAGTTTCTCCTTTTGGTGTTTATTTAAAGGGCAAAAGGGGCACGCGAGGCAGAATCCTTTTTGTTTGGACGTAGCCGGAATTACTATTCGGCTATTGGTTCTAGTCACCCCTCACTCGGTGGACAATGAAGCTGTAGATTGGCGTGGGAACTTCGCCAGTCACCTCACTGCCGGATGGATAAAGAGGGGTTTCAAATGTTGACTTACTTTAGAACATAAACGTCGGTGTGTACGGTCACGGATACTTTCCCACCCGAAACTCCTTGATCGTTGAAACGTCACTAGTTCCATGTCAGGAAATGGGTCCAGTGGTGGGGACCGCTGCATTAGTTAATGAAAAAGTGATAAAAATGTCTATTTGTCTGTAAGGTTAAAACAGTTCCTAGAAAATTTTGTTGGTTTTATAAAGTACAAGAATGAGACTTGCTATATAGATAAAATGCTACGTTTCACTTACCGTAAAATACAGCGTAAAACGCGCAATTTTAGCACAAAAAATGAGATCGAAATTTATGGGTGCGCGTTATATGAGAGCTTATATAAAAATGAGAGCTTGAAAAATGAAAAAAGATGAGCCTAGAAAACAAAATTAGACTTCTACATATATCGAAATACTGTTTATTTAAAAGGAATGGCATTTCTTATGGTTGTATTTCTAGAAGTATATTATTTTTTTAAAAAGCCTGCAATAATACATCGAATAAATGACTTCGAAACATGCGAGCATTGCATACGTGCATTCGAAGTTTCTTTGTAAAAAAGGGGGTGCATGTTATACGGCGAATGTATCTAAAAATTAAAAATTGCAGCTCTAAAGTATAGGTGCGCGTTATACGCCGGATTTTTCAGTAAATACAATACTTAGTCTGAGAGTTAAATAATGTTCACAATCATAACCTTTTGTAATTGAACCTAGGTATATAAAACTGGATGCTTATAATAATTTGTTTTTCAACCTTTAATTTTAACTATTTAATCATTGTAGCTATTATACAAATGTATAATGGATAAGACAATCACATTTAATAATTTCTTTTTAAAACAGTTCCCAATCATCCTAAAGAGCGCTATTTATTTTTCATGTCGATAATAAGAACTGTTTTTGTTGCATTTCATTTCTTATTCGTAATTAATAAAATATAATTGTTCGAAAGTGATTAGAAATAAAAAAAAATATTTAAGTGTAGAATTGTACTGTTAACGAGTTTAATATCATCCTTTTTCATATTTTTGGAAGAAACCCAATAATTAAAAATATGTTGCTTTATAATTTACGAAATTAAGTAGCTAATTCCATCCAGAACAATTTATTTTTTGTTCTTTACTTGCTATTTGAATTCGTAAAAGGAAACAAAAAAAAGGAGAGAGGAATTAAAGGTAATCTCTTCCATAATGAGTTATTTCGTTATTAATAAATAATAAATTGTTTGCGGAATTGTAAGCATCGATTATATCTTTCGAATAATTATATACATCAATCAAATTTGTTTTTTTTTAAAAAACAACAACTTTAAACTAGTGTACATTTATTTTTCTGTTAATGTAATTGACTTGAAATGCTTTATATCTTTTTTAATTTTGAACTTTTGAAAAAAAGGCTTAATAAGCCTCTCCCCCTAAGAAATCTTATAAATAGTAATTTAGTTTCAACAATGTTCGAAAAAAGAACTAAAACAGCTTAGCTGGAAAACGAAAGAAGCTACTTCATATTTTAAAATGATCCACTTTTTAAAGACAAAGAAATTATATTAATGGAAGTTATAAAACTTGAATTGATATATATATATATATATATATACGTAGTACGATCCAAAAATTCAAGGATATCGGCCATTGCTGACGACAAAAGCGAGTACCTAAAGTTAAAATAGATTTTCCCAACCCTCCCCCTAACTGGAAAGGTTGGTTTAGTCCATGCCATGTGACTAAACCGCACGCGCAGCTGTTATCTTCCGAAACTAATTAGCTTTGCTCAGCGATGCAACACAAAGATGGCTTTCCTTGAACAATATTGAACATTAAATTCTGTCAGCGCTTAGGTGAAACACCAAAGGAGCTAAGTAAGGTGTATGGTGAATCTACCATGGCGAGATCCAAAGTTTACGAATGACATCGGCGTTTTAAAGAAGGCCGAGAATATATCGAATACAATGAAAGCGTTGGATAACCTTTGACTTCACGCGTTTGTGTCTGAATGTGTTCGAAAGATCGTCTTCAGACGCTTGTACAAATAAATTGCTGAGGCTACACACTTCTTGAAGATTTCGTTTTAGGAAAACTACTCGTCGTAAAAGGCCTCAGTTTTCTCAGAGTGACGACTGGTATGTTTTGCATGCCAACGCATCAGCACATCGATCCCAATTGGTAAAAGAGTTGCTCAACAAAATTTGCACTAAATTTGCTCCACATCCTCCTTTTTACTAGACTTAGCCCCGTTTGAATTTTATCTGTTCCCATAAGACAAAAAACATTTACATGAATGCCGTTTAAAGCCATCAGATGAAGTGAAAGAAGCATCGAAAGAGGCATTTAGGGAGGTTGAGAAAAATGACTTGCAGAAGTTATACGAACGCTGGAAGAAGTCACCCAAGGAACTACTTAGAAGGTGGATGTGCTTCGGGGCTGTGAACTTAAGTGAACTAAGGTAACGTTTTATATACCTTGTCCCCGAACTTTTGGATCATACTACGTATAAGCACGATCAAGGAATCCAAACACTTTATTATTACAGGAATGAGCAGTTCTTAACCTTAATTACAGCTTACATCCGGCGCCTCAGGAATGACGAATAAAAGCCGTGCACAAAGTTCAATGCAATTTATAATCATTCTGTGACGGGTCTATCCGCGTTCCTTTAAAAACTAATCTTCTTGGGAATTATTGGGTCTTTAAAAATTATTAAATTATAAAGCTTCTTCCTGAAGAAGATGTAACAATGCAAATTAAGACTTGTATATAAAGTTTAAACTTTCAGGTTAGAGAGCAGAAATAGGTTAGACTGCTAACGGCTAGCAGTGATTAATTAAATGTGAAGTGAGGCGTGGATTCTTCGTAGCTGTTTATTGTAATATTAAAGTTGACGATTTGTCAATTAGGAATCAAAGTAGATTAGGTAGCTAAGAGTTAAAATCTATTGTCTATAGACGTAAGTGATCTGATTATTTAATGTCTTCTCGTATCTCGCATACCTCTTTATTGTTCTCCATATTTGGTATTTGGATGCATCTCTTAATTTGGTTAATGAAATTTGTGTTGTTGTTCTTATCTGAGAATAAATTGAAATTATCTTGAATATGTCTAATCTTCCTTTCGACTCTCCCACACCCATGGTCGTCGTGGGGCAACCTTAAATTCCTTGTGCGAGTAGTCCCGAGATTAGTTAGTGTGCATAAAAGAGGAAATGGAATACGAATTCATTCTCTAAAATCTCCACAAAGACTCATTGATTAGAGATTAGGGAGCTGATGACACCTTGTGAGATCCTCTGTTCATTTACCCGAGCAGACTGAACAAGGGCCATTGCCTGGTGTACTCTAGGAAACCGAGCCTGGAGTACAGATAAAAATTATCTGTAAGAATACTGCGATAATGCTCTGCTACCCTATACCACCTCAAGAAATCGTGCCCTATATCATCACAGATTCCTCTGTCCATGCCGCACGGTAGAAACTAGACAACTAGAAGACTAGAAATACTTCTGCCAGTATTCTCAAGACGAACTTATGTAAATAATAATTCGTCAGACTAGAGCCATTTTTACTTTGATGTAATCTGCGGTTTTGGTGGTTTCGGCATTACTACAATCGCTTCGTAATATTTCGCAGCAAAACTAATGGCTTTGGAAAAGCCACGCCACGAATATTCTCAACGTGCAGCTCCTGTTCAATAGCTTTGGTGAATTTGAGGATCTGGAGTGAGTTTTATATCTGTGGTACTATTGTGTTGCGCTTTCGGGAAAATATCCTTCTCAACATTCGTACACATCCTGGTCAATCCCCATCAATTTTACCTTCGCTGAGGACACTTTTATCATGTTTGTGTAGGCTGTCCTAATCATTGACACAGTGGTCCTTGAAACACCATCAATGCTGGCAGTTCTTAGACGGACACGAAAGTTTCAAAGAGGTTAGCTCCACAGATCAACTCTTTTTGCACGTTAGACATAATTGAGCATTGCGAGGTTCATACAACTGTCCCATAGCCATATATATTGGACTCATAACTTCCAGCTAACTGCGTTGGAAACAATTTAGACAGTAAATCTCAACGATTATTTGAGAGCACGAGGTATGAAGGGAAAAATATTCGTATTTAGTTCAGCATGATCAAGAAAGGTGAGTTCTTAAATTTGCCATAAATATTTTGCACTCCTGACTGCCGAAGTAAGATAATGAAAGTATGAACTGTGTTTGTCTGTATGAAAATATTTGAAAATACGTATAAAATTATCTCGCAGAAATGGGAATTAAGTAGAATAGTAACCAATCCTCCCCCTATTTTAAATTCTTATTGAACTCAGTACACTTCACTTGATGGCAGACTCCTGCTACACGCGGTATATTGGACGGGCACATTTTGAAACATATGTCCTTATTGGGTTGCGCTATGTGTGTTCAAAAGTAATTAAAATTCTTTTAATTTAAAAACCTCCTTTATCAATTAATAGAGGGCGATATTATAGCTCATATAAATAATACTTGCAAATATTTATTATGAATATAATGTTATTATTGTGTAGAAAATAATAAATTTATATATTCATAATGTTATTAGTATAATTTTAGTTTTACTTAATATTAATTCATCATTTTTTAATTTTTTTTATAATCATCCTTTTTCTACAAATAGGTCTTTCTTTTTCGATGTTTAGGGTATTTAGGTACCGAATCTGGCAAGAACTGGTTTATTGTTTTTTTAATTCGAGCAGTGATGTAAGCATTTTCGGATGTGTTTTTTAGGAACACAACCTTTTGATTAATAATAGATTCAGAAACTACCAATTATATTTCACAGAATTTATATCAGTATTATAAACAGAAGAGGAAAATATGTTAGCTGTAAAACTGGTTTAGCTTCATTTAAAAAAGTAATCTCGGTCTGTTCTATGTTTATATCAGTTAATTAAATTCAATCTATTGTACATATTATGTGCGTGAAAAATGAATGAAAATTTAACGTTTGATGAATAATGATGACATTCATATGGACATTCAAAGATTCTAGGAATTTTAATAGATGGCGTCTGTATCTGATAATACGAGAGTTAAATGAACCTTGTGTAAGCAAATAAATAAACGTAATTAGGGATTTAAATACACTCTAAAGGGAATAAACTTTATTATTTTATCCCCACAGAGTGTCGTGGAGTTGATTGCGATAAAACATTTGCAAAATAAATACCACTCAAGGAACGAAATTATATAGATAAGCACTTTCCCCTCGGAGACAGAATAAGGAAATAATTGAATTAATCTTTAATTTTAATTATTTTCGATTCAATGATAAAGGTTTAAGAGTAGAAATTAAATTGATTGTATTACCAATTGTGCTTCACGTTATAATAGAATTCTAAAAAGATTTTATTTTTGACAAATAGATACTTAAAGCTACAAATACTCACTAATTTAAATTTTGAAATGTTGTTGCAAGTTCGACAGCCTTACGTATGTTTCTATTTCTAAACATATTATTATGGAAGAATACATGATAAACGATGAAAATGGAAATGTTAGATCAAATTTATTTTTTTCTATCAATGTAGATGAAAATTCGAGTTAATTATCTGGATTTCTTAAATGAATTTAAAAAAAAAAACTTTCCTGCAATTCAACAATAGAAAATTAAGTAGCATTTTTATTTACACTAAAAGAAAATTATCAACTAGCAAACTTAATAAGAATCCTATCCCAAGCATAAACGGCTTTTCCCGAGCTGAATTCGGGCAGGCGAAACGTGCCATCCTGGTTCTTCCTGAGTCTAGCTCGGGCACTGTGAAAATTCACACTGTGCAATTGGTCCTTCCCGAATTGTTTCACATGTGCTTTTTATGGCTTAGAATAATTGAAAAGTACCACCCGATAAAATTTTCTCCAAAAAGAGGACGTCCTCCTTTCACGTTTGTCTGAAAGGCATTTTGTGGACTACATTCCCCAATAGAGAAGAAAACTAATCCAACACGAAACAAGTGTGGATCCAAGTGAAACAAGATTCTACTGCCCAAATTGTGATATTGGGTTATGTGTTGTACCATGTTTTGGAATTTATCATACACGATCAAATTTCAATTAATAATTTCATAATCATTTATGTAAATGCAAAAGATGTAAATAAAATTTGTCATTCAAAATAAAAGCTAAGAGTTCTAAGCTTTATATTTATAATTAGTGTGAATTGACTTCATAGTCTAATGATTTCTGCAGTACAAAAAGCTAACTTTACAGGCGAATTACTCATTTATTTAAATAGATTTTTTTAAACATAAATTTTAGGAAATTTTGTATTTGAATGGTACTACTCTGTTTAAAAAGATATGTATGTTTAAAAATAAGCACAAAAAATTGATATTTTTTTAATCCAGAAATAAAATGAACAGGGAAAGGGTTAATAATGTTTTGAATTATTCAAAAAAGTTAAAAATTCTGTGAACGTTTTAAGCCAGATATCGGTTGTCTCTCTCTACAATAAAATGTAAATTTTATCTGGTAATTAAAATTATTTTTATATAACACCTGCATTTTATTAAATTGCATCAAAAAATAAGGTTCCCTATTTTTTTTTATTTTAAAAATTTAAAATATGTATAGAAAGATTCTAGCATAAATTAAAGCTCATATTTACCTATTGTTTATAAAATCGTCTCTTTTGTTGAAATATTTATCGTATTGGTACATCGAGGAACCTTTGATAAAAAAATCCATCCTGATAGTAAAACTAATTTTTTCTTCATTATGCATTAAAAAAAATTGCTCTCGAAAATAAGTTTTAAGTTTGGAAAATAAATGGAAGTTAGAAAAGATGAGTCTAAGCAAAATTTTGGTGTCCCATACAAAGTTGAAGTAGATCAAATACAAAGTTGTCATGCGCAATTTCTGTCGCTCTTCTGGCAAATTTCTAAGTACCCAACTTTTACTAATCTTTTGGTAGTTAAAACATTGATGAACGCATTATCTCTTACCGTATGAAAAATCAAAGTAATTTGATTACTGTGAAACAATATCGTTTGACTATTTCAGATTAGTCAATCATTGTCACCTACATGATTCGCCTAAGTCAATGCTTCTCAAACTTTCAATATTTGTGACCCAATTTTCAGTCATAATTTTCATCGCGCCCCCTTCCATACAATAACAATGTACTGAATTCAATAATACTATATTTCGACGCTAAAGCTACAATGCGACTTTAACCTCTTAAGTGTCACCGGCGTATATAAACGTCTCATTCAACAAAAGCGTTAATTGCCCCGGACGTACATATACGTCGTTACGAAATACGATTTTCTCTACGCCCTGCTACCCATAAAATTATTCCGAAGCTTTTGGAAAGTGAAGGAAGGATCTTGACAGTGCTTGTGAAAGATTTACTTATTTCAGAGAAGGTTTTACTTATTTATTCTTTTACATCTCCTCCCCCAATGCATCACGTACGAGCACCTACATGGAAAGCGATGCCATTGGGGAGCGAATCCCATAACTTTTAACCGAAAATTAAGGGATTAATTATAAACCGTACAAATTATCAAGGTAAGTGTTAATTTTTGCAAATATTTTATGTATGACAAGCCCGTGGGGTCACTGGTAATTATTAAACTTGTTCTTAACTTAGTATAGTTAAATTAATTATAAAATATATTGTGCAGTATACTGAAACATTTATAAGTGCATTATATCAGTGTAAATGTGTATTTTATGTTTTATTATGTCAGAATATATTTTGTTTGCTTCTTTTCAGTATAAATCAATAATTTTTAAATAGTTTTTTGTTTTTGACTTTTCAATATGCTTGCACCCCCTTGTAGAGTTATCACGCCCCTCTAGGGGGGAGCGCCCCACCGTTTGAGAAACGCTGGCCTTCGTTGAGATTCATTCCAGTGTTGCACCGTCATAAAATTAACATCGTATTCTGCAGCAACCTCACAACTAATTTTAAGCTAGGATATCCCCTTGAACCTTAAAAAACAGAGTGAGTGCTCCGATTTCTTGCTTAGACCATTTGTTCAGTCTGCTCGTACAAAATGTATGCCAAAGTTATATGCATTGGCTATTCCAAGCATACATTGGCGATGATGTGAGCAATAAATGAGGTTGAAAAAAAAATATTTTTTTCTGATACAGCCATGATCGAAGCATTTATGTGATGTGGGGCTGATAATACAATCAACTCTTATATCAATCCTTTTCTAACGAAAATATTCTATAAATTACTTAGTCTGTTTCCATGTTATCCCAAAAATCCAAAGAGACTAACATGACTAACTGGTGATTTTTGGTTGACAGATTCCACATACTTTGATTTTATTCTATGTACTCATCAATATTATGGTGACCGTAAGGTTCAATCTCTCCAAAACAGTACGTAACAAGTATTGAATCAATCAGAGAAGAGAACTTTAAGCGAGAATGCAAAGATGTCTGACTGTGTCTACATCAAGGGTGTCAAAATCTAAAGCTAACATGGGGCAAACAAACAAGGTTTAACTTCAGCTGGGCCGCAAAAAATCAACATTCATAGGAACGTGAGCTTATTTCGAAAAATACATTATAATAAACATAAATAAAAGAACAAGAAAATTTTAATATTTACATCCTGACACTTGACATCTCTTCTCTGTTATCTTTCCTATTTTGGGAGAAATTTTGCTATTTTATTATTATTATTTTGTGCCAATATACTGGGCCTAGCCGCATGCGGCCCACGATTTTGACATCCCTGGTCCACATCTTCATCTCTCTTTATGTACTGCTTAGGTGTGAATGAGTCTTTAAGAGATTTCTTCGATTTCAAATGTGAGCCTGATTTAAAATGTTCACGGCCAGCATATATTAGCCATTGCAATATTACCGTTCATAATTTTTCTAAAGAGGGTGTACTAAAGGTGTGTACACCTTACATCTCTAATTTTAAAAATAAATCCAAATGTATTTTTATGGTATTATTAGATCAGAGACACTTAGAATGCTTTTGAAAACTGACCTAATACCAGTACTAACTTAAGGTATCCGACTACTTGCGGCAACTATTTTTTAAAAAAATGGAGATATTAAGATTTTTTGTGGTTTTTAGATTTATTTAGTACATTTTAAGAAAAAAAGACTAAAATTAAGAAGAGAAGAAAATTATTACTACTAAAATGGAAAAAAATGGGTAAAAATTGACAAAAAATTACATAAACGGGGCTCGCTCTGTACAAATAGTAAATGATCAAATTCTCAATTTTTCAATTTTGATGTATTACTTTGCTATTCCTTTTTTAAATGACCTTCAGGATAAGAAATATTTAAATTTTTACAAAAACTAGAGCACTTTATCTTAGTTATTATAGAAAAAATTGCTCAAAAAACAGTGATTATATTCACATAAAGAACTGTAAATTTTGTAATAAAACAGTGATCGACAAATCTGAAGGTTAAAACACTTCCACTGTTACACAGAACATATGCAAAAAAATTTAGCAAATTATTTTAAAAACTTTTTGAGCAATCGCCATCCCCGTTTGAGTTTTTCGATAAAAACACATTTCGAGTAAAACGCATTTTAAAGTTTGACATTTTATGTAAAGTTATGGTATCTATTTTTATTAAAACACTTGTAGTTTTTGTTCTAGTGAATAGAAAATAAAAAAACTTGGTATTTTTATTTAAGCTAAAAAGAGGGTCTATAAAATAAAATCATAAAAAATGTTGTCAATTTTAATAAAAGTCACGATTTAAGGATAGTCCGGATACCTTAAGCAATTAAAAAAAAGTAACTTAAAAAAATCGTATTTCTATAAATTTCGAAGATATATTAAAATGAATCTTTAACGACGTATAAGAAACTAGACAATAAAAAGGAAATATTTGAATCTCATTACTCAAACGGTGAAACAACAAAAACAAGGCGAAAGAGTCGAGAACAAATATGAATCGGTTTATGCAACATATCCAATAAGTAGTTTGGAGGTTTCAGAGACCCACTGTATCGAATTTCCTCCTTGTTGATGAATTATTCTTCATCCTATTGCATCTTTCTTCGTTCTTATTGGAAACATGTCAGAATTTGAAGACCACATTTGATAGGATTCTCCTTCTCATCGGAGATGCATCACTGAATCCGAAACGTACAATATTCTTTCCTCTGTCTTCTCTACAATTGTAACCAAGGCCCTGATATTAATGAGATAAAAAGTTGTTAAAGGTGTAATAAAAAATGCTGCATGGAGCTTCGAGAAATAAGTTTAGGAAATGGGAAAAATAAAAACTCAAACTTTCCAGTTAAATGAAAATAACATATTTTTAAGCAAATGGATTTCTTTTATGTTTTAAAAGATTTCAAAAATTCACTATAATTGATGCCCATAAGTTTATTGGCTCTCAAAATTGCAGCTAATGGTAATTCGTGAAAACCTATAACAATAAAAGGCAGTTGTGTTTCACCCTATAATATTACTGTTTTAAGAATTATTTCTTCAAGTAATAAAAACTGTTAACGCTTTAAAAATGTAATTAAAATATTTTTTACATTAAAGTAATCGAAAAATAAAAAAAAATGACATAAACTGACAATTACTTGTTCTGTCAGTTATTATCGGGATTTGCGTGATGTAACGATTAAGAGATGAAATAGAACGAACCAAAGTACTTCGTTAAATTGTAATCTCATGCAAACGAATCTGTTGTAGAAACATAGTTGCATACGTTTTAAAATGACACGCCCACGCACAGGCACGCGCACAAAACAAATGAATGCATATTAATGTAATAATTCACTTACATTTTCTCTTGAGGGATTTTATTTAACTCGTGATGATCGTGAGCTCTCCAAGACTATGATGATATTTACCCATGGCAGTGAATTTTTAGCTTACCCTCCTAAAAGAAAAGATATTGTAAGCCCCTGCAATGTTCGCATTTTCAAAAGAAGATGATAAGATATTACATCATCCACATAGTCTGATCCATCACATAAAGTCTTTGCCAGAAATCATATGATTCTAAAAGCTTTCAGTTGAAAAACCTATAAGTCTACCATCCGGTTTAGTAGTTAGTAACGCAGACGGTTGTGTCGTTTCCCCAGGGTTCAAATAACGGAGAAGACATGGATGTTTGTAAATGTATAGTACCTTTGCAGCATGGGTGTACTCTAAATAGCCACCAAGGCGCCTCTCATGAGATTGATGAAAGGGGAAAGGTGAGAAAATCCTGGCCACCACCAGAGTATTCTTTCTCAAAATTTGGGTGGAACCGAGCCAAAGCGTACTATCACCTGTATTGTGCTCAAATCTTCGGATAACGACAAGCGTAAGAAACTACCCCTATACCACGTTGAATTTTGTAGTGTTCAATCTGACACCCCATCAGTCAGGTGCCATTAGAAACAACAACAAAACTATAAAAGCTAAAATCCCTGGAACAACAACAAAAAAACAAACAAACAATGAATGCTTCTGTGTTGTTTGTTTTTTGTGTATTAAATAAAATACATATTTTAAAATGGTGATATGTTTCCTTATGAATACATTCAACAACTGTGATAATGAAAAAAAAAATTCCCCCATTAAAAGATTTTAATTCCAATAATATATTACATGACAATAGAATGTATTATTAACTTACCAAGACGAAACGCATGCAAATGAATGCATTTTTTAATTTTCTTTACTTTCAAAAAGGAAAAAAGGAAATATACATGCACATGTAAATCAATATTTAAAAATAACACCACTCAAAAATATTTGCACTCAGTAGCGTATTTAGACTTATTTTTCTTGGGGTGGGGGCTGTATTTTGATTGGCGTGTATCGCCGAGGCGCAATCTGTCTGCTAAAAATTAAAAATTTGTCTGTCTATGCAAGGGGAAGGTGAAATCTTGAACCCCCTTCTCCCACCTTAACCTTAACACCACTGCCTATACTTCAATTGCTAAAAATAAAGGATGTTTGGACAGTATTTGCCCAGTAAATTAATATAATTTTAATTGTGTTGTATTTTCATTTTAAGATAGGGATGCTTAATTATAGTAATTTATGGAAAGAGTTGACTCCTGTATAATTTATCATGCAAAAAATTTGAATTTTTAAATTTGTAAATATATGTGTACACGTTTTTAACTAAATTAGACACGTTAGACACACGTTATTAATAAACATAAATACTCCCATAAGCATTATTATTATAATCAAAGTTCCACATTTTTAAGAGAAAAGTTGATAAAAGTATCGTTACATTTAGATGATGGCGTGAACATTAATTTTTAATTAGAGTTGAAAATTATAAGATTTAACTGGAAATTTTTCATTTTAATTAAAAAAAATACAATATTTTTCATAATTAAAATTATATGTTTATAATGAAAAGGCATGGTTGTGTTTTCATATCTTAGAAAATATCAAGGAAGTTTTTTTTTACTCTGGCTACTAGTTTCCCACGGGGGGGGGGGCGCTGGGGGGAAGCTATCAGCCTACATTAAAAAGTTTTTTAATCTAATTCAAACTCCTGTATAAATACAAATACTGCTACATTATTTTCATTTTTCTCTTTTTTATAAGTATATTGTGAATTTAAAAAGTAGATGGTTAAGCATTTTCATCATTAATATTCCAAGATGGCGCTTAACTTTCGCCATGAGGATCAATTAATCTTCTTGTATTCGTTATTCACATGATAATTATACAACACAAAACTTTATTTTTCTTATTTCGCTAACAGAGCGTTTGTGTATTCATGATAAAGCCTATAAGCGTGACTGCACCAAAAAATCACAAGAAAATATAAACCACAATGTGATGTGGGAATAAATTATGTATCACGTTTGAGCAAGATACAAATTATGTATCCATCTGTTACTTAAGCAATTTAACAATTTCATTAATATTGATATGATTCCAAACATCTTCTGTTTCATATTTGTCGAACATAAATGCGAAACTAATTAATCTTTTATACATAGCATAATAATTAAAAACGATCATTGGTTAGTTCTTGAATGTTTGAATCCCTCATATATCTATAAAATGTAATTAATTACCTCCAAATCCTAAATATTTCATAGAATTAAAAGTAATGCAGATATGAGCCAAGTATATAAATGGAAAAGAGTACTATTTAAAATGTATAATAAACTCAAACATTTAATTGAAAATTTCGCAAATCAATTTTTCAATTCAAATTATAAACAGATAATTAATCAGAGATGTTATATACCTATAAAAAATACTTCATAAGATTTCTGTAATTAAATGTGTATTTGCACTCATAATAGTAATTTTTAATTTTTGACAAAGAGCTTTATTTATACCGATAGGGTATTAGTTACGTTCTCCGATATTCCCTTTGAATACAAAATGTTTATTTCCTATTGGTTTTCCTTATACCGTAAAATCTGGCGTATAACGCGCACTTTTAACACAAAAAAATAAGAACGAAAGTTACGGGTGCGCGTTATAAGCTTGATAAAATGATACAAATGATAGCTTCAAAAATAAAAATAAAAAAAAACGACTTCTACATAGAACGAAACACTGTTTATTTAAAAGAAACGACATGCCTAATGAATTTAAAAGGTTGTAATTATAGAAATATATTCTATTTTTTAAAAATCTTGGTATAATACCTCCAATAAATGACTTCAAAACATAATACGTACATTTTAGGTTCCTTCGTAAAAAAAAAAAAAAAAGGGGGGGGGCGTTATACGGCGAATATATCTGAAAAATAAAAAAATACAGCATGAAAGTATAGGTGCGCGTTATACGCCGGATTTTACGGTAGTTTTTAAATCAGTTTATTTAAATTGGGAACTGCATAACTTGAGACAATTTTTTTAATTATTTACCAAAGGAAATGGAGGTAAGGTTTCATTAAGAAGGGTCTCCAGTATTTCCTTTTCGGGCAAAATATCTAGTGTTTCATATTACACATTTGCAGGTATTCCTTATAGTTTACAGAACAGTCTATCTAATTGGAAGCTGTATGTCTTGAGAAAGATTTCTTAGCTATTGACCAGGGAAATTGGAGATAAATTTAGTTAAGAAAGTTAGATCTGCATCATATAAAGATTTAGTGCTGTTTAAACACACACACATACACAACACATTGCTAGTATATATAAAAATCCTCCAATTCTGAATCTCTCAACATACTAAAATTCAAAAATTTTTACATATTACTAGATAATTACAGAAAAATTTCCCAATCATTATTTTAAATGCAATAAAATTAAGATTCCAAATTATTTCTTCTAAGACATTTGAGATAGTCAACCTTTTTGGAAGCATTGTTCGCTATTAGGTAATGTTCACCCAGCTAAGCCTAGACTTTTACATACTTTCACCTAATTCCTATGGGAGTTATTTCAAAAGATTTATATGGTTGCTTACAGAGGAAAACTGACAACTGCTTTATATTAAATTCGCCGAACGCGAAACCGACGTTCGATCACAAGTTTAAAAAAATCCTTCCAAAAACTTAAAACAAGTCTTAGAAACTGCGAGGGTCCAGACGGGGGTTTAAATATAAAGAAAGAGAAACACAACTGTTTACTTCATTTGTTAGAGGATTCGAAAGCTCAACACTGAGGTCCCGCTACGAACTCCCCCGAGACAAAAGCAAAGCTGAAAGAGAAAAACCAAAGCAAACTAATTGAAAGCGCCTTGCTCACCCAGTAAATAGTCAGTGCTTTTGGGATCCACTTTATCGAACTCCCTTTTGTTGGAGACGTACCGGGCCTTCAGTCTTCTCGTTTTCTTGTCTTCCAGCCACGCATCGATGAGATTCTGGCCATCCTCTCTGCGCCCCATGTCCGCAGGGGCACCCTCCTCCTTTTTGGGCAAGAAGTGCCATCGTCCCCCGCCAAGGATCACCTGCACATAAAAATTAGAGGGGACTTAATAATCTTTCAGATATCATCTCCCCTAGTTGAGTATCGAAAGAAATTCTCTTTTATTTTTCTCTCAAGGGAAAACGGGAGAGAAAATGATATCAGATTAGAAAAGAGTTTCGGAATTTTTTTCCCCACTGTTGAGTTGTGTTGCGATAAAGATTATTTTCAGGAAGGGATGCGTGTGTGGATTGGGGTGTTGAGTCTATGTTTTCGGGGCTAATTAAAACCATTCTCTTGAGATTCCGTTTAAGGAAGTTGTCTTTGTTCCGTCAAGATTTGGAATTATTTGCTGGATAAGATCACTAGCCATATGAAAGTGGAATTAAAGTATATATGTATATGTTCCACACACATGAAGTAAAAAATGCTTTAAATGTACACAAGTTTAATATAAATTATTTATTTTTAAAGAAATGCCTTGATTTCATTGGTAAAGGATAATACAATAAATTTTGTTTATTTTCCTTTTATTTTAAATTAAAGGGTATCATTCGAAATTTATATATTTCAGATAAATGCTCAATATAAAAGTATATTTGTGGTAGATTCATAAATATATTTTTGTTGTGCGTTATTATTATTCAATAATGGATTTTATAAAAATTGAGCACTCTTCAATTATTATTTGTAAGTAATATAAAACATTAAAATTGTAATGAAATTGGATTTGAAAATGCCAATATTGATGTGAAAAAAACAAGCTTACCAAACTACCTGATTAAAAACAAACTATTCAGAATTATATATAGATAATAAAATTTGAGTGAAATTTTATCAATAATTCACAGCTGTAATAAGACTTAAATAGATAATATATTTAAATATATTACATTTTTATATAATCACAAAACATAGTATTTGTGTGAACTAATGATCGGTAGCCTTTTTGAGTACACGTTTTGATACAATCTTATTAATTTTAGAGTACCCATTATTCCATACCACAAACCTTAAGTAAAATTAAATTTTGAACATGCTACCCTTTAGTTAATGATAAGTGACTGTATTATAGGCTGTTATGAATGTCTAAAAATAAATCTAAGATTATATTAGAATTTGAACATGGGAAAAAGATTTTATATTTCAACATGAATCCCATACAAAAAATAAGTGTTAGTCACTTTTGTTTCATAATTAAGACTTTTGAATGAGTTAACTAGTTATAAAGAATAATTTAAATAACTAATTATTGCTTTAATTTTAGGAATCACAATTTACTTAATCCCTTTCTTCTAAAATGTTACAGCAAATGCAATGTAAGCAGACAAAATACCTTGCAAAACGTATAGTTACATTGTACTGAAATGGTAAAATCATATTCAGTATTCTTTGTTGTCAGTATCACAATGAATAAGCTTTGATCTACTCGCTGTGAATCCGCTCTTTACACTCAATTATTCTCCCCCATGCCCCCCTCCGTATATCATTTCCTACTCCCCCATAACAATGCAGATAATCACAATAATAATTGCCAGTTGAATATTATCCGTGTCATACATAATTGGGAGAAACGTGTTCTAATGCAGACATGCGTAAATGTAGACGTAGATGCGAATGTTTACAGTGAAGCCATTGTAAAATTCAGTGCAAAGTTAATGATGCGCGTATTGATACGGCCTAATCGTTGAATTAGTGAAATGTAATTTTAGATGTCAGCATGAGGTGAGCATCAGTGCCCGTAAATATTGTGTTTGGACTAAAATAAACTGTTCATCGCAAATTCAATATTCTGCCTGTTGGATAAACTCTTTGCATTTAAAGGCAATTATTTTCATGAAGTACAACCTCGCCATATGATTAAATGCATTAATCGTAAGTTCGATATATGTCAAAATCACTGCGTTTTTTTTCATGTTATTCATATGATTTGTTACTCATTTTTTGATGTTCTTTCTTATTTCTCTCATTAGAAGTAATCGTTTATCCACCGATCTACGTTTATATATATATATATGTTCACAATAATTTTTTTAAAAAATAGTTTTCTTTCTTTTTAATTTATTTATTTTTTGTAGAAACAGCATGGCATATTGATTATTTACCGTCACATTTGAAAAAATAGCGCAACAATTATGTGGTAACACAATGTATTTAAAAATAACTAGTAACATTAAAATCATTCATTTAAATATTAAAACTTAAATATCATCTGTCGAAAAAAATACACGCGTTGTGTTTTACATATTTAAATTCAAGTCAAAGATAGTATCTTTCTTTCATATTATCAGACATGCTCAAGAATTCATAGAACCGATTTTAAACAATTGAACCATACTTTACATTCAACGAAATATTTTGTATGCAAAAAGTAGGAATATAAAATCAATTTAATTCAATTAATAATGTCCTCTCTTATTACACTCTAATGCCAAAGCAGGAATTTTTCAGAAAATGAATCCAATTTTTCCACATAATTATTAAGAATTATTTAAATAGAATTTCTTGTTTTGGGAGGGTTGCTAAATCAATCATTATTTATATGGGATAAATGCTTATTTAAAAAAAATAGCGTTATTAAAAAACAAGTTACATTTCATAATCAGAAACAAAGCAATTTTAAGGATATTAGCTCCACGTGAATTAGATGGTTGCAGTAGCCAATAGGTCATATCATGGTCAAGAACACAAGGTCCTTTAACATTGTTTCTGTCTAGTGCCAAGAATCTCTCGATTCCACTAACAGCTTATGTAGAAAGGATGATACACATTGAATCTGTCCAAATTCAAAGTCTTCATGTTGGCATGGTGTGGAAGTTTGATAAAAGGGTTGTCAGCTCAGGTGTTGCTCTCGCCACTTGATCGTAGGTGAAAATTACAAGATCTGTTGCCTTTGGTAAGCTGCGTGCAGCTTAAGGTTAGTATTAAAATTTGTATTTATCTTTTTATTTAACTATAAGGAAGGGAAATATATATATTTATATTTATGTTGTTTATTTCTTATTTATATAAATACATTTAAAAATACATAAAATATGTACAATTTGAACTTTTTTTTGTTTTTGTTGAAGAAATAATTGTATTTTATGCCGTTTATTTTTATGTTAGGAGATATCTTTAAGTGATGCAAAATAAATATATAATAAAACTGCGAATCTATATTATTGACCTCTTTTCTCTAGCTCTGCATGCATTATCGTGGGAATAGAATTGTTTCAAAAATGTCTTTTTGTGTGGTACGCTGAATCATGCTGGTAGATTAATTTGGCACGCCACAACCCAAAGGTTGCCAACCCCTGCTGTAGAGTATATTAAGCTTTCAGCATCTACACCATAGGATTTTCATATATTAGCAAGTGTTTAGTGAAGCTTGTTCAAATATGGCTATTACTTCAGTAACGTCAGCCTATCAGAAATTTTCCGAGTTGGGTGTTTTAAAATGAAAGGATATTAAAGTACCTAGATATTTCTGACTAATGTCTAACTTTTTAAAAATGCGCGTGTACAGTTGTTATGTTACTACTTTTGAAATGACTTTCATAAATTGTTTATGGAAGAAATTATGCATACAACAAAAAGAAATAAAGTAGTTTTTTGATGAAAGGAAAAATACCATTTCTAAAGCTACTCACGTTAATATTTCTACCAGGATCATTCTCCACCAACTGCCGGGCAATGTCTTTGCAAAGCTTTCGGTCTTCCTCGGGAATTTTGGGGTCACTTTCCCAGTAGCGGCTCGCTGAGTGCCCGTACATGGCTGCGGGGGTGGCATGGGTCACTCGGGTGGTGGTCACAAGTCCTGTCGATTTACCTAAAAGGAAAAGAATGATTTCTTATTATTTTAATTATTCAATTAGAATTAAAATTGAAACACATTGCTTCGAACTACAATGATACCTCAATATACGTCACCTTTGAAACACATATAACTTGATATACTTCTCGTTTGAACGTAATTTTTTATTTTTATTTTGAACGTGATTTGCATGGGCCATTCAATAGCTCTTAGTCCGTCAGTGTGGTCTGACTTTTGTGGCTAGAATTTCAATAAAAACTTCAGGCCACATTCTTTCCGATATTTTTTAACTGGTCCTGTTGCTATTAAAGAAACGCCTTGTGGAGGAAACTTATGCGGGTAAAATCTGCCGAGCTTTAAGTCCTCCCATTGGCGTGGTGTAGTAGTTTGGAGAGGTGAGTGCCAGCATGGATGTTGTTCTCGTGACTTGACCAAGGTTCAAAATTACAAAGTCCGTCGTCAATAGACCCCGTTTTTCATTATAGTGTCGCAGAAACATAACTGTCACTGAACCCCAACGTTGACTTAGGATGCATAGTCTGAATTGTAATTCTTTTTTATGTCTAATATATCTAATATGTCTAATATATCCAATACCTATTATTGCACTCTTTTGTTCCACTCGACACTGCACTCTCCATAACTAATTTTTTTTTATTTTCTTCCACTAACGTGGTTTGCAATATAATGTTCTATGGCAATTTTTCATCCTCTTGATATCTGCAAATGATACCTCTAAGTTAGTCGTGTATGTGAGTGTGTGATCTACTTACTGCGTTTACAACCTATCACATCCTCAAAAAATACAATTTCACTAAACAACTGCAAAATCAAAGAATTTTCATTTTTTTTTTAAAAAAAAAATTAAGTAATTTTTAAAAAAGCAAATACTTTTTTTTAAAATTTGAAATGATAAATATTAACAATTAGGGCAATCTTTATAAAGAAATTATATTGATCAATATTATCTAACGCTGCTAGTTTATACATATCAATTTTTTAAAAATTCTTTAAGATTTAAGGTAATACACAGTAATTTACAATATATCCTAACAAAGAGTGTCGTGAACTCTTGTCCGCTGAAGTGTGAGTGAAGGATTCAACAAGGGATGAGACATTTTCTCAAAATATACGCTTAATTATGATTTTTCAATCATTATCTAACTTCGACCTAAGCAAAGTGAGCACCTCAGCTTAGAGAGTAATATAAATACCTAAAATCTGAATCAGATACTTATCAATAGACGATCCTCAGCAAAAAATGCTAGTCCTCAAACGGACCATCGGATTCTTAGAACTTGCACTACGGCGATTCCCCTATCAACTTTTTCAACTAACTTCTTAGTATCCGTATGACAACAATCAGCCTCACCATATTCTCTCTTCACTTGACTTCAACACCTTAAGCTGGCGATAATCAACCTGTGGCCCGCGGGTCACATGTGGCCCATCGGACCTTTCTAAGTGGCCCAGTCATGGCCCGTTCCACTAACAAATGCAGTTATTTAAAAGCAATGCATTAAAAATTTAGCGAGGAATTCTATCAATCAGGCAATGAAATATATCAATTTTGTTATCAACGTCGATCTGGTACAAATTGCGAGATAACTTTGTTTTGGAGTGAGTGAAAATTAACGCCGTACTGTTTAGCTATTCGAGTGCTTTTGGCGACTGATCTCGTCATTTTGAACCATGGTCAACTGACGATGACACTTGAGCTGACACCCCCTCTCCTAACTACCACACGACACCAACGGGTGGACGTTAGAGCTTTCGACAGATTTAACGTGCATCGCTCCCCTACACGGCGGGTCTTTAGTAGTACTGGGCTCGAACTCAAGACACGCCAGCCACGATCCGATACCTTAACCACTAGGCTACCACGGTCAAAACTTTATTTTGGAATTGTAATAGTTAGTGATAACAAATAATAGTAGAATTGCGAGCATTTTATGGGTGAAACTAAATTTTAACTTGCCCTAAGTCTTTCAATCGATAAATATCTAAAAAAATATATCTTGTTTCAAGACGATTGGGATCTTGACTATTTCGTGGAGAAAAACTAACAAACAGGGATCAAAAACTTGTTTGATTTGCCGTGTAAGTGTTATATTTAAAAAAACATAATTTTGCTTGTCACTATATCAGTAAGCCCACATTTTCCAATGGCTCTTTTTCTTTAGGATCTCTTTTAAGACAACATAATTTTCCTTTCTTGAAAAAAATCTTTGCAACAGCAACCAATATTCAGTCAGTGGTAAAGTAGCAAAAAGCAGAGGTAACAAAAACCTCCCATAAAATTCCTTACATACATTTATTGATAAACATTTTGCTGCGAGAGCTATTTTGTCTACACCGTAATGTCACTTCATCTCATACAACCGTTGATAAATGTTCCCGGGTCTGGGGAAAAAGGACCCCCAATGAGAGGTGAGCAATCATCCAACTTTTACACGGATATGACGCAAGTCAAGTTTTATCCCCGCTCCCCCTTTTCCTCCCAACTCGCTATCCTGTCATCATGGTGACGATTCGGGGGATGGGAGGGAGGCGGGGAGACTACTTCCGTTCGCTTTTTCCCTGTTACGCAAAACTGGGCAAATTTCTCATTCACTCTCGAGCGCTAAGAAAATGACCGCTTAAGGGGTTAAATCGTAACCACCAGTAACATGTCCCGCTTCCTTTACATAAAGAGGCTTAATAATCATATAACGTCATCAAAAACTATATTCCGTAGAGAACGAGTAGCGAATCACACATGGAACCCGTCGCAAAAGTTCTGGCGTGTCTTTCAACATTTTCATGCCACCAATGACTGACCTCAATTCACGCATGCGCGTAGAACTGCATGTTTTGTTTTGATCTCACGATTGTAGAAAAGATTATTAATTTAAGGCTTAGTTGAGTGCATTTCAGATTTATGTTATTTTTATGCTCTACGCGTTCGTTTAAGTGTAATGTTACGTCGTATTAAAACATTAAAATGAAAATATAGGTTACTCTACTTATTATGAAAAATATTTTTTGAACGAAAAAATGTTTACAAAGGCAGAAAAATTCCTTTCGAAATTCTCGACGGCGTTCAATAAATAAGGGCTCAAGCATCTTCCCGTTGGTGTGGTGTAGAAGTTAGGAGAGAAGATGCCAGCTCAGGTGTCATCCTAATTACTTGACCATTGTTCAAAATGATGAGGTCCGTCGCCAAAAGTCCTCGTGTAGCTGAAGAGTGCAACGTTAATATTCACTCACTCATTCAATAAATAAGGAGAGAAGAAAACGTAATTACAATTTTACTTTTCCTGTTATGAGTTTACCGATCCTTTTTTGATTGATTTTTTTCCGACAATTAAGGTTAAAATATCAAAGTTAAATTTTTTTAACGAAATTTTTTTCAGTCTTGTACCTTTTATATCTTTGGTACAATTAGGATATACCTTTCTTAAAGCACTGGTATGCTTTTCCTTAAAAACGTCTTGCGTCTCTAAGCATATAAAATTTGATCAGAAAACGACATATTTGCCTAAAGGTAAAAATAATCTAATAACTGAAATCTTCTAAATTGCAATAAATATTAACATTGAGCATTGATAAAAAATTCAAAGCTATCATGAAACTATTTCTTTTAAAATAATGTTTTTTATTTTTCAAATTAACCTCAGTGAATTTCAAATGCATTAATTTTTACTTTTTTTCTTCTTAACTAGAAAAGCATTTACGAAACCTGAGAAATTGAATTCAATCTATTTAGTTTAATTGGTTTTATCAACTTACCTTAATTTCTGTTTTTTTAAAACAGTATTTCTTAACTTGAAATACGGTCTCATGATTATATGATTCAGCTTTCACAAAATTACTAATGACTTTTGAATCATGAATTTCATGTAAAAAAGTAATAAATTAATTATCGTAAATGAAATTTCTTAAAAAGTACTCTAGAGATTCAGTAATCGTATTAAAAGGAAAAATTCGAATTAAAGAACAGGGTAAAATACATTATAAATTTGAGCTTTTGTGCGTCATTGGAACTTATGAAGAATAAAACAAATAGCGTAATTTTCGAATTTATAAAATATGAAAAAACTAATATCTGTGTCAATTCTATAAAAGTTCTAAAATAAATCACATCAAAGCCCCTGAATCTTATGAATTTTGAGAAAATAAACCGATTTTTTAAGTAAAAAACCAAGCAAAATAATTTTTTTATAAAGCAGCAGATAAATTACTTTCTAAAAGCCTTATGCTGAAATATTTCCCTATTCCTAATATGACTGAGTAAGATAAAATATTTAGCTTTTTTTGTCTATTTAAATTTTAATTTGATTTAATTCTGGAAAATGTTTAATTTGCGGTATGACATTACATGCAATTTGAATCAAAATTTTTGAGATGCGTTCGAAATATAAAATTGCAATATTTTATTAAAAAATTTAACTTTCTCATTAAAATTGAAGAATTGAAATTTAGGAAAAGGAGAAAACAATATGAATTTTCTAAAATTCATAATCTGTATTAGAATATCTCATTTTGACAATTATCTTAAAAAAGAAGATCAGAATATTTATAAACTCTTGTGCATTTTACATTATTTTAAAAACAGAAGTATTTGCGATTCGTATAACACATGAAATAATTTTAAATGTCCATTTAAAGTATAATTTAAGATATAAAATCTCTTAATATTTTAGACATAACACGCTACTTTACATCCACATCCTACCTTGTAAGTATATATATATATATATATATATATATTAGTTAGACTTTATGTGAAGTAAATGATCTAAGTTTTCATCTTATCAAAACTAAGAGAAGAAAAATATGCGACAACACTTAGATATGTATATTGAAAATTAAGTATAGCGAACATAAAATTTAAAATGTCGACATGGAGTTTGCATATATATATATATAGATATATAATTAATTTACATAGTTGGTCATTCTAAATGCAACACCTAAAAGGATAAGAGCTTTCAAAGAGGCATTTATTAGTGGTAAGACATAGTACAAAGGGGAAATGAGATTGAAACAGCAGCCTTGTGAGAGGCAAGGAAGAAATTTGTTTTGAGTGTTACATTAATGAGATTTCCTATAACCACTACTATACATTTCTGCAATGAATAAAACAGGGTTTGGATTACTTGCCGGGCTTTGGCAGCACATGCTGTCTGCACACCTTTGCCAAAGTTGACCAGAAGTAGTATCGGGTGGAGTAATGTGGACAAGTCATTCTCCATTCATAAACCAGACAGGGGATGACATAACAGGAATATTGGCTGGTCAAAATAGCAATGGAACAAGGAGTCTTGAACGTTGCGTGCTTTATGTGGTCACTCATTGTTGTGATGAAATGTTACGAAAGGTAAATTTTGAAAATAAGGCAGCACATCAGGCTCAAAATCTTATAGAGATAAAGCGCTGGTTCGTCATTGTATTGGAATTGTGGGCTCAAGTGTAGTATAGAAGGGCCACTTTGGATTTGGCGATTTTTCTTCGGATTTGGTGATTTCTATCTAAATGTCACATGGTGAGATAACGAATTCATTCTAAAATAAATAATAAATAATTCCAAATTAAGTACCTTCGCGACCACTTTTAGTGGCCAAAAAAATGACTACGCCAAGTGGCCTCCCTATAATACATTTTAACTAAAATTGTGCATTAAGAGGATACAGGGGCCGTGGGTAGCCTAGTGGTTAGAGCATCGGACTCCAAACCCGAAGGCCTGTGTTCGATGCCCGACGCCACCAAAAACCCTCCGAGTACACACGGAGTACGTGCTCGTTAAATCAGTGGATCTGAAAGTCTTGTGGGCTGAATCACGAGTGCAGGGGACTGGAGAATATTTCTCTCTCCTTCAGTTCCATGTCTAAATTGTGGAGGGGGAGATAGGTGGTGTCGCCATCTATCATCCCTTCGGGAATTTCTCCGAGCTAAGTCGTACTGTCACCTGCATGGTGCTCAAGGCTAAGGCCAACGACAGGCGTACATCCAGCCCCGTGCCCCGATGAGATTCGTGGGTCTGGATTTGACTACGTCAGACAGGTGGCATTAGAAGCAACAACAACACTTTAACCGGAATTGTGCATTAAGAGGATACAGGAGTGGAACGCAATATCACCTCAAACAATAATCACAAATACTGAGCCAGTGTAGCAATTTATAAGACTACAGTGCAACAACCTCTCTCCACAGTGTTTCTTCGCTCTGATCAGATCATTGTGATGCTTCAAACAGAAGCATAATTCTTCCGTAAATGCAATGTCAGTTTCTTTGGTTGTCTGAAACGGCCGTTCGATGTATCAGTGTTGTAGTGTCTGTCTGGCTACTGTTGGCGGTGGATTATGGAATGTTTGGAGGCAGTTTTCCACATGTTCGGGGGTGGTTTATTATTTTTTAGGAGAGAAGGTGGTTGACCTTCGGACAGGGTGGACAGAAAGAGAGGAGTTCCAAGGTTTTTAGAGAGCGAGGTTCCTGCATTGAATTTTGTGTTAAGTAACGCAAGTTTTCCTTTGATTTAACCCGACGCACAGGGCTTGGGTCTTGTGTTTAGAGCGGCGGATAGTACTTGGTGGGTTTGATGTACCAAGAAGAGATAGATTCTTAGGAGTTTTTTTTTTAACATGGAGGACTGTGCTTGGTTTGATTGTATTGAGAAACAAGGCAATTTTGTTGGGGTTAATGCTATACACGACGTTGAGAAGCATTAAAAAGTAATAGAGAAAACATTACAATTGCAGACACAGACAACTGTCGTCTTAAGACACAGTTAATTGCAGCAATGTACACCTTTCGGACATTTCACTCTGTTATAAGTAACATCGGATGATACATGTTGAGAGTGATTATTGCAAGCATTTCTTGTGATTTTGTTGCTGAAGCAGCAGGATGATCCACCACTGTCATGCGCACGATATACCTTCATCATAAGTAATAGTTCGAAAAGGCTAGGGCAATCTGTGCCGTCCATCTGGCGTTCTCTTTGCATCTATTGACTGCATATCTACCATCCTTTAAATTGGCTATGTCGAGCACGATCACTGATTTCACTGAAGGACAATCCACATTTTTCTACTGAGAATAATTCTATCTCGGACGAACTCCCAAACGTGTGTTTTTTTAAATTTTATTTAAGG
>BMAV01007039.1:109266-130495 GCA_019973955.1 Trichonephila inaurata madagascariensis
TCCTTCAGGATGTTGCATTTATGGTGGCCAGCAGTGTACATTGTACATTGCTGATACATTTATAAATGTGTTACATCAATGTAACTGTTAAATTTTTTTATTATATTAGAATATATATATATATATATATATATATATATATATAAAGAAAAATAATTATAGGATTCGTTATAACGAAATTAATATGCAGCGCAAATGAATTTAAAAATTAGTTACATATTTCAGCAACGGTGTTTTCATTATTAACACATCTTACATTTATTACACTTCTGTCCAATAACTTTTATAGTACATGTCGTCTAATACGGACTTCAGTGACTTAATACGATAAGTTTATAATTTTTCTCAGTATTCAGTTATTTTAGCCAAGAAAATCAAAAAAAAAATCAAAATGATATTTCCTGAACTTTGGTTTGTTTCTTCTAAAAATATAGAAAAAATAACTGAAAGTAATTCGATTTAGGTTGCATAAAAGTTTCCGAGTGATTTAAAATGAATATTTTATAGATTTAAAAACCAAAATGATGTAGATAACTATCAAGAAGGTTTGATGAAGAAATTTCACTAAGATCCTCTGACATAATTATCTATAATATGATGATTGGAGCACATTACTTCCCCCTGATTGTTTCAAATTTATTTAACGACCCTTAAAAAACTTATCTCTGTGTAGATGTTCAGAGATTACCTAATAGAGACCCTATGCTAATCCTTTACGGAATTTCCTTGTTCTAAATCATTAAAAAAGTTCTTCGAAATCGAAAAACAAATAGAACTAACTACTTTCTGAAATGTTTTCAAGATATTTTAAACTTTTTTTTTATGCGAATGAATAATTTATAGACACTTTCTATGAGTATCATATCTTTTTTGTTCTGATAGTGTTTTAATTCATCCAAGATAGAATCCTTGGATAATATAATGTTTTAAAACTGACTACAGTTTGCATCAGAAAAGGAAGTAGAAAACTTTTACGAAGAATACTTCTGCGCAATAATATCACTTTATCTCTCTGTCAACCCAAACTTAGTTTGACAAACTTTGGTATTCTATGGATAGTAATCTGACAGTAACTCTCTTTTCTCCTGTCAGACACTTCTGAATTATGTAAACAAAAAGAAGAGAAGATAGAAACTTGGTCATCCCCGTGAAGATAAACAAAGATGACCTGAGAAAACAAAAGCCATTCTGATCATCTGTCTCTCAAAAAGAACACATTCTGTAAGGTCTATTCACTGCAGTCTAAATCTCATTGATTACTACAGCAATTATGAAGTATAATAAGCTCTCAATAATTCAAATATCCCTGAAGGTGTCTAGGGGGTGTTAAAGTTCTCTGGAGAGCTGAAAATATAAACACTTTTCAAACAGGTATAATTATTTTAAATTTAAATTAAATAATTCGAATCTTTTACACATTATTTATAAAGAAATGGGGCTTCAGAGAAGTATAAAATGTTTAAAATATAATCATAATTTTAAAAAATTAGAATCATATGAAAATAAGAAACTTTTTAATGAGAAATATTTATTAAGTTTTACGTTGCGCATGCAATGTTCTAAAATAGTAGTTTTAACTACTAGCTATAAGTTGATTTATAATATTAAATATGTCCTTATTACACTGTAGAAATATTATATTAGTAGAATAATAAATTATATTTTTTAAAAACTAAAAAAAATTACATTTTCAAAATTTTTTTTCAAAATTTCAATATTTTTCAAGTATTTTGAAATACAAAAGATATATTATTCTTAAATGATGTAAGGTTTAAAGAGTATGATACATTTTATAATTCTATAAAGTTTTATATATCAGAGGCTACTATTTTAGAAAATAGTGTGCGCAACTCAAAAATTACTTAATATTTATTAGAGAACTTTTATTTGCTTATAATTTTTAAAATTATGATTATATTTCAAACATTTTGTACTTTTTGAAGCCACGATCCCTTGTAAATATGTGCAAAAAATTCAAATTATTTAATTTAAATTTAAAAGAGTTATACCTGTTTCAAAATTGTTTAAATTTTCACCCGTCGAGAAAAAATTAACACCCCTGAGACTTCTTAATCCAGATAACTATTAAAAATTCTTAATCAATAAACTTATGTACAAAGTGATATTTTTCAACAAAATCATGTAAATAATTCTGCATTGGTTTGAGCAATTATTTATCATTTAAATTTATCTTAGCTCAAAATATTTTTCCTTTTTATTACACAAATTATTTCACTGTGTACTTTGGCTTCAAGCAAAAGTCATTTTGTTTGATCCTCTTTATAGAAATCTCAGTCGATGAAATGGGTGAATGTAAGAGATGGACCATTCCCAGCATTTAGATTTCTTTCAATAGTTGGATCATTTGAAGCAACAGGTGATGTTTAAGCTATGCCGAGCAATGGGAAGGTGTTGTAAAATAGGGTGATGGATATATTGAGTATTAGCTGCTGTGTAAATGATTATTTAAATAAAATGTATCATTTCATAATGAATTTCTCTGTTTTGAAATTATTTGCAAAGTAGCAGCAGCACCCTCTATTCTGAAGATTTTAAACTGTTTCGTTTACAAACCCTCACAGCAAGGTGAATATAAATCTGCGAACTGGATGCCTTTCATAGATATTATTTTTCATTTCGTCTAACTTTAGAAAAAATTTTTAAATCAACTGGTATAAATGTCTTTTGATTTAATAAAGAAAAAAAAGTATTTCAATTATCACAATAATATTTATTCTAAATGGACAATTTTCTTTATTTGGCGGATAAAATGTTTTTAATAGCTTACATAAGATTTTCAAAAATGCGAAAATAAGAAATGAGAGGTTTTGTTACTTATCCCAACCGATCAACTGTATCAGAGTGAGACCCACGAAATCATCGCGGCAAAGGATTACAAGCGTCGTTTGGCTGGTTATTACATTTTGCACCACAATCAAAATATAACTTCTTTGTGTGCATTCCATATAAAATAAAATACATACATTATATTTTATTCTTAATAAAAAATGCACAAATCGGTTTTTAATACCACCCTAATACTTCAAAGGTTTCTAAAACATTTTTTTTTTAACTTTAAGTCTGAGACATACTACGAATACATCCCCCTCTAACAAAAATTCTAACAATCAATCAACTCTTTTTTTACAAAGAACTATTCAATTAAAGTTTCTTGAAAGCTAATTATGTAACTTGCAAAGAACAATTCTTTTGATAACTGTAATTATTTCCTCTATAAAGTTTTGTTTTTTATTACTTCATGGTTTGAAAGATCACTTTTGGCTAACTCTCTACACATCGACATTTTTAGAAGCGCTACTGGATTTTTTTCCCACTCAGTGGGGCAAAGTAATATCCATCACATTGAGTGATAGGGTAAATTAGGGATAATTACTTCATCAGGTTAATTAAGTAATACATCACTGGAAATCTAAGTTAAGATTCATGATGGAATATTCGTGTGAATTTGTTCTATAACTTAATTAATAAATGCACTTACCCTCTGCTTGAGCCCAGTCTGCTAGGCAGGGTATACGTGATTGAAAACTGCTCTCGCATTTTTCGTAGATGCCACTGTCATCCAGCCCCACGGTCTCGAAGCGGCCTTTCACACCGCACAAAAGAGCGGTAGCGCATGCTCCAGAATCCCCTACTTGACTGTCTGTGTTGTAAGTCTGCAAGATTATAAAATTGTGCTCTAAAACTGATGACATATACAAAAAATAGAGAGAATTCTAAATAAAGGTAATATATTATATTTGTAATGAATACGCTACATTTTTATTAATGGAAATGAAATAGAGTGAAATACGTTTAACGCGAAAACGTTGTGGTTGTTACTAATGCCACCTAATCACCATAAGCGAAACCGTTCAAGTAACGATATAATACAACGGTCCCGGGAAACTACACCACAAATTTTCATGCATTTTAACTTCTCCTAACACGAGGGGACAATCGCTTCACACGTAAAGATTTCACTTCGGATTATTAACAAAATACAGAAAACACCAGCCGAAAAGCGAATTTTAAGAGGGGGTGTGAAATGAAAGAGAGGTTGTTTTATATGTTTCGTAGAAAGAAAGATAACTTAGCTTTAATATATCCTCGGAATAGCCTGTGACACTAGCCAATTTTGTTTATCTATATATCAAAGTTACTTTCACTCTCCCTTCCTACACAAGCCACACAAAAATATTTAATCTTTCATCAGTTGGCCTTTGGAATTCGGTTACGCAGTGTAAGTAAAAATCAATGAGTTCGGTTCTCTAATGATGAAATGAATAATAAAATGGACGACGTTGAACAATTTGTAAGCAATTTGATGCTAAAAAAGACAATGTAAAGAAAAATATCAGATTATTTTTCAAAAACTCAATAAATGTTTTGTTTTTCAAAAAACTTGAAAGTATTGTATTAAATTTCATTTTCTTGAGAATGTCTTTATTTCACTGATTTTTATTAAGTACATGTTTGTATACGAGGTAGGATTCAAAAATTCCCAGAATCAGCCTGTGACTAGAAAAAACTTTTGCAGTAGAGCGACTACGATAACATTTCTCCCCCTTTTTAAAAAAGTTTGTCCAGAATCAAGCGGTCGGTGGTTAACCATGGCGTCGTATTTTGTAGGCGGTTGCATTTAGTAGCCGACGATTGTGAAAGAAATTGCGTTTGTTGAGCGGAGAATAATATGAAATTTTGTGTTGGCTTGGAAAAGAATATTACGGAGACTTACCAAATGTTGAAACATATTTAAGGCAGTGATACACTATCGCGAACGCAATATTTTGAGTAGCGTCGATGTTTCAAAGAAGGCAGGGAAAGTATCAAAGACGACGAACGCTCTGTGCGTCCACAGACTTCCCGCATCGCTGAAAACATTGAAAAGTTTTCTGCGGCAGTACGTAAGAACATGCTTCAAACAACGACGGGATGAAAATGAAAACAGCTGATTGACCATATTTTTCTTACTCCCCTCATTTCACCCCCTGAAACTTCAGAATATTTCTTGAACTGACACGTCACTTGCAGGGTCGTCGATTTCAATCTGCAGATGAAGTTAAAAGTGCATCCCAGGCTGGATTAAAGGACCAGGCTAAAAATAGATTCCAGAAATGTTTCAATTAACTTTACAAGCGATGGCAAAAGTGTGCTGTTGCTCAAGGGTCATTTCGATTGAGGATGTGTTTCAACAACTTAACTGGTAATATTTTTTTAAAATTATAGTCTCAGTCCATGAACTTTTGGATCCTACTACATACATATCCATATAAATAAAATGTATCCTAATAAACTTAATTTTGTTTAATATATGTCTTTCTTTCTTTTTCTTTTTTTTTTTTTTTTTGCAATATTATTTAACGCGAAAAAATGTTTCTGTTCCATAATTTCGTGTTAAGCGATTTTCACTGCATGTGTTATTTCTTAAGAACAGAAAACACTTTCCCATGTTAAAAATAGCAAAACTCATTCACTTTATGAGAATGCAAAGTGATGCAACAAGAGCTTTTTTTTTTAATTTCGCCATTTAATGGTTTGATTGTTTATCAAATTCTCACTTCGAAGCATCACGAGTAATGTTGGAATGTCCCTTACCCCGAATAAACCTTTATTAAACAAACACTTTAACATTCACATTGTTTTACACGACAAGTACATACATTCAAGTTTACGAAACTTAAAAACAACCTCCAACATACAGTTCGAAGCATACTCTTGACGATAAACCTCTTAATTTTAAACTACGGTAAAGTGACGAGAATGATCTCTGATCTTATAAACCCTCTCCAAACTTCCGTACTATGCCAGCGCCAGAACTTTGTGCGTCAACATACGAGGATCACTCTGAAATTTTTGAGATACTCTTAGGTTATACTTACAAAATTTTAGGAGTGTTCAAAGTAGTCTCCTCCAACCTCGATGCACTTTTGTAGACCAATTTTCCACAGATTAAATGCCTGAAACCATTCATTTCTTGGAATTTATGAAAAAAACGCATTTATATCCACATCAATGTCTTCTGTATGAAAACGACGTCCACGTAAGTTCTTTTTTCGTTCTTAAGATTAATAAATAACCAAAAGTCACATATCGCTAGATCCGGAGAATAAGGTGGATGCTCTATCACTTTAATTTGTTTTTGCTCTAGAATCTCAGCTGTTAATCTGGCTGTATGGGAAGATGCACTGTCATGGTGAAGCATTAGTCCCCTAACATTAGCTTCTTGGAGAATTTCTGGAAGACATTTAGCGGTATACCAGTTTGCTGTTACTGTCTTTAGTCCTTCCAACTTGAGGGCTTTGATCAATCCCGTACTTCTGAAGATAACGGCATACATCACTTTTTTTCATTGCTCGTTGGCTCTTCACCATTGTTGGAATGGGATCATCTTCAAAGACCCATACTTTGCTTTCTTGAAGTGTTGGAACGTCATAAAATGGCCTGTACGTTTCTTCATCCATTACAATTTTAGAAATGACGCGGTGGTCACCATTATTTAGCAATTTAAGGGATTTTTTTTTTTTACTGATTCTGACACGTTTATCTTTTTGGTGCTCAGTTAGATTATGGGGAACCCAAAGGCAAATTGCTTTTTTCATATGTAATTCGTCATGAATAATTTTGTATATGACTGCGGATCCAAAAAAAAAAAAGTTCCTTCTGTATCATTTGGTAGGTACAGCGATTATCCTGCATTAATATTTTTCGTATGGCAGACATGCTATCCGGGATTGCTGCTGACCTTGGCCTTCCTGTGTGTTATTCATCCTGAAGAGGATTGTGACCACTGCAAAATTCTTTAAACCATCTGAATACAGTAGCACGATATGGAGATTCATCACCAAATGGTAATTGCAGCCGTTGAACACATTTCTCTTGATTTAATCCAGCTTTAAAACCATAGAAAATCATAGCACGATAATATTCTCGCGTCAACTCCATTTTCTCATCTGTTTAAAATTTATTCTACGCTAAACAACTTGAAGTAAATCAGTAAAGAGTCGTCTCCGGTGTTAAAATGCTTTGTATTTTCATACTAAACCGTTAATTTTATTTTATAACTTCTTGTGTGCGGGTATCTCAAAAACTTCAGAGTTACCCTCGTATTTAACGTGCATCAGCTTTTCTGCACGGCTGGTCTTTTGTGACTAGGGACTAGAGCTCATGACTGGATAGAAAGAGCCCCATCCCCAAGTTCGTGACCATGGCCAGTCAGCCTCGATATCCTATGGACTGCAGAATATTTCATTATATTACTCATTTCTATTTAAATCAATCAATTTCCTCTATTATAAAATATATCTCATACCTATGCATTTTAAATACAAACATATTCCATTTACGTGTTGTAAGAAGAGAAAATGGCGAGTTTATAAAACATTAAAAATTTTTTAAAATGTGACGAGATGAGTGAATAGACTTTAGCGCTTAATGTCAGCAAGCAAAATAAAATTCCACAACTTTATTTGGACCCTCCATATAGAAAGTTGATACACTTAAAATCTGCGGTGATGTCATGACTCCAAGTTTACTTAATTCCAGGGATCACACAGCTTTAGTAAAAAACTACTTTTTATGTACAAAGAGTTAACTCCAAATTAAGATATATCTTTTGCAAGTCCAGTTGTCATAAGATAGGTTAAGCTCGTTCTCACGATTCTGCAACTCGATGCTAATATTTACGCCAGTGCTTCTCAAACTTTCAATATTCGCGACCCTATGTTCAATCATTATTTTATATGTGACAAGCCTATGGGGACACTGAAAATTATTAAACTTATTCTTAACGTAGTATTTTTAAAATAATTATAAAATTCATTACGCAGTACTGATATATTTATAAGTATAAATGTCTATTTCATTTTTTATATGTTCCGTTTTAGTATATTAATAATTTTTTTAAACAATCTTTTGTTTTCGACTTTTCAATATGCTCGCGCCTTCCTTGTAGAGTTATCACGCCCCCTAGAGGGTTCACCCCACAGTTCGAGAAACACTGGTTTACGCTCCACCGAAATAGTCAAGTTACAATTCTAGTAGGTCACTTTGCAAGGTGCTACGGCTGCCTAGCAGCCTTTTTTTCTCCGATCATCCCATTTTTTCGATCGCTTTTCTTCCTGCTGCCTTTCTCTTGGTTCCAACCACCATTGATTCTTCAGGGTCAAAAGTCGGTCTCGGCTTAAGATCATCTATATCACCACACCTCGTAAACCATATGGAGGGTCAAAAATCAAACTGTCATTTCAACACTCCTTGGCGTTTCTTCTTCATAAAATTCGACACTCATTTCCATACAAAATTCTCCGACCGCATGTTAGATCACATAGGAATGAGGGGTCGCAAATATCGTAGCTATGGTGAAAAGAAATAGAGAAAAAGAACAGAAGCAGCAACACATGAACCGGAGAGAAAACCTTTTATTGAAAGGTTGTACTACAACAAGGGTTCAAAGTTACAACCAGAAGTCGTCTGGAAGACTTAACACTGGTCCTGCATGGAATTCCTTATGTTCTGGAAGATTCCTGGCATGTCACGTATCTTCCTGGCAGCTATAAATATTCAAGCTATGGGGCCTTCAACTGAAGGAATAGGCCTCTAGTACACGAAACTCATCATGTGACTCTAAAAGAAGAAATCCATGCATGATAGATCCGGTGATCTGGCAGGCCAATGAGGCGGGCCTCCACAACTTATCCATCCCTTTCTAAAGGTTCCATTGAGGTGTTGGCGAAGGTGAAATTTGTATTGTGGAGAAGCCCCGTCATGTTGGTACCACATGGAGTGGCGCAACGATGGAGGAACTTGTGATGCATCAAGAAGATGGAGAAGGACGTTACAAGAAGATCAGATATACCCTACCCTCCAGAGGACTAGGAAGTGGTGTCATACCTGCTAGAAAACTTCTGATGGTAATTTCGTTTACCTGTAATATATCAAATTTTCAGAAAAATGTTTTCTCTCGCATTAACGTTGCTGTTCACGTTCTTTTTCTCTGCTTTTCTGCACCATAGTTCACAACAACGGCATTTACGACTCTGAATTGCTCCGTAATTCCAACTCTTCTTTGAGTTCAATATACATCCTAGAAGTTATTCTGTTATCCAATCATCTAGCAGATTGCTAAAAACTTTGGCATAATCTGTTCCGATATTTAGTTATGTAACATTCTTCACCATATTTTTATTTCTATGAAATCATGGATTCCAGTCGAGATGCCCCTAAAGAGAGACTCGTAAGTTTTATCAAAAATTATCTGAAGAGTGAAGTACCAGCTCAAATGTCGTTTCCATCAATTGACTGTGATTGAATGTTACGATGTATAGATGGTTATCAAAATGAAGGGGAAACATCTTAGAGATTTATGAAGAATCCATTATTATTATGGTGTAGGACCGTCTTTTGCAAGTAATACAGCTTCGATTCACCTAGAAATCGAATCATAGGAGTGTTGAATAGCGTTTAGACGAATATTGTGCACCATTCTTCATACAGATTTTGTGAACGTTCTGAAAGAGATGGCGGAGGGTGATTCCGTATTGAACATTATAAAATAGACCCTAACAGCTCAATTATATTGAAGTAGGGTGACTGTGCGGGAGAAGATAGGTGTTTAACTTTATCCTCGTGTTAATCAAACCATGATTGGATCAGTTCCACTGCATAAATAGGTGCATTATTATCCTCCTGCATGAAACAAAGTTTGTATCATAGGATTGTCCTGGTCAGCTAAAATTTCTCTACACTTCTTCCCAGTGACCCTTCATTTCAGACTTACAATTGGTCCTACAGAAAACCACGACATGACTGTCCATAAAATGACAGATTCATCTCCATGCTTGGCAGTTGGAAAAAAGGAATCATGATCACACGCTTGTGCAGGTGTCCTTAGATATGTGCCCGTCCTATTGTAGGGAAAAGTGTGAAAGACGAGTCGTCTGGCAAAATAAATTTCAACTTATCAATCGACCAGGTTTTGTGAGCGTGACTTCACTGTATACGTAGTTTGGCATTAACATCTGTGACAAGTCGCTTAGGAATTGCTGTTATGCCGTAAATGTTCTGCTTATGAAGGTGCCTTTGAACTGTAATTGTTCCCAGGAGAACCCAGATGTTGATTGAGCTTTCTAGTCACTTTATTTCTGCAGTTGTTCGCTTTTTAAACATTACAATCCGCTTCAATAACCATTGGTCTCTTTCACTCAACTTCTCTTTGCATCCAATATTTTGTTTTCCCTAGCTTGTCTTGCAGCGCTGTGAGGACTTTTGACACCATACCTCTAGAAACGCCTAAAATGTGGGATGTTTCGAGCTAGACGGGCTTCTACAATTTGGTCTCTTTGAAAATCTTTGAAATTACGCTTTTGAAGACAAGATCTAGACTTAAAGAACTTCAATAAACATGCCACATAATACCAGAATATATGCATTTCTATTTATAAAAAAACCGGTACTTAATCTTATATTTATGCCACACGAAGTGCGTTCAAAAATGCAACTTTTATTCACAGGTGTTTTCATTATTTCGGTAACCACCTGTATGTCATTGACAGCTATTGTGTAGTTTGTGATATACAATCTGTAATACAATCAATTATTAACAATTATACAATCAAGTGTTCTAATATACAATCAATAAATCTATCACCATGCGTTTTAAACCAATTGTATTTAAACCAAAATATTTAAACTCGTTCCACCGTCTCTTCGCAGTCATTTTTTTTAACTTTTAGAATCAATAATGTACAATACATTTAATTTAATTTGCATGTAAACTTAAGAAAATTTGCGCGTTTTTAAAATAATGTTAGCTAAGATAATGTATGTTGTTTGCATATAACACAGTAATTTTATATAATAAAATATATTTTAATATAAATTTATAATATAACTTTTTAATAAATTTATATTATAAATTTATAAGAAACTTTTAAATGGTAATCTAAAAAAATAAATAAATCTGTAAGCATCTATGATTACGGTGTTTACTTTTACAAAGTGTGATTTAGCTCTTAATAATTCAATTCAAAAAGAAATTGGTCTCTAACAGTATATTTAATTATGTACACAGTACTTCTTATCCTAACTTCAACTATATTAAATTATTAACTATGGTTAAATTATTTAAAACTTAAGCAAAATTCTAAGATACTTTTCGGTAAAAATGAATCATTAATAAATCATGAAATATCTTTTTTACAGCTTTAAAAAGAAAAGGGCCTTAAAACGATTTACTGGGGAAACTAGCTGATATTTCTTTTGTTTGATTAATAATCTAACTTAAAAAAATCATTTAAGAATATTCAGATACGTTTAAATTGTTAAACAAAGTCGGAAATAGTTTAACGACTTACAAATTTCTCAGAGCGCATGAAATTTAAATATTAAGACTCACCTGGTCATTTCATGAGTTTTAAGTGTTCAGTAATAAAATTGAAATATTAAGTAAAAATTTTTGATTTAATCATATATAAGTTGATATAAATTTAAGTTTTAATTACTATTGTTATTAATCAGATGGGTTTCTCAAAGGGGTTTTTAATGAATTATTAACAAATTTTAAAAATCTGTAATCAGTCTGAATAAAATAATACAAAATTAAGTTATTAAATATTAAAAAGTCCTATTTTCGAGCACTGTTTGGCGTCGATCTTTGAAATAGAGCCAAAATGAAGTGAATTAGGTTTGCAACAGGGTTATCAATCACTAGTTTTGCGCTTTAAAAGAATGGTAGCTATCTTGGCTAACTTATCCGTCAGTTTCTCGACAAAAATAAACCGCAGTCGAACAGTACACTAAAACAGAATCTAAAAATATGAACATATTCAGACGTAAATAATTCACAGGTTTTAGTCAAATTTCGCCTCAGACATTACCTAACACCGAGACTGGGGGCAGAAAAGAAAATATTTTAGAACGAAATTCCCCCATACACATATAGAAAAGATATTAATAACCTTTCAAAGTAAATAGAAATTTAATTTATTTATTAATTTAGAAAATAAAAAGATAAAGGTAGCAAAAAATTTGAAATTATTTCTCAATAATAATGAATAATTATGGCTAGAATAATCAAAAGCGGCAAATAAGACGGCTCCAATCAGTGTAGGACGGGAAGAATTCAGTTGAGTATTTTAAAATAAGAAGATAAATGTGTTTAGAGCAAAAAAGTTTCATTTAAACTTATATTCTAAATTAAACAGACATTAAATCTGTAACTGTAGCTTTCATGCGATTTTTTTCTTTTTAAGAGCCGATACAAGTGATTGCAGAAAGAGACAGAGAGATCGAATCAAATTTTCACAATTTTTAGTTTTAGAATATAAAGGGAATAACCCCTGCAGAAATTATTATATGAGAATTATAACTTTCTGTGATTACTTTATATTTCTTATTTTAATACATAATTATGTTGTTCTGTCATGACAGAAATTTTAGTTTTTTACTTTTCATAATGCAGAAAAATTATATTTTTATAAAAAAAAATATATGAGGAATAAGAACTGAAATTATGAAATATAAAATGCTTAGGAAATTGAAATTATAAAATGCCTTTATTCAAAAATTTTACATGCACACATTTTACAAAGAAAAAATTGCATTACTGTAATGCCTCAGAAATACCCTGATTTATATATAGCACCTTCCGTTTTTAATAGTTATTATTATTCTTTTTAAAATAGAGTTTGTTAGTTTTTTTATCAAAAAGCTTTTTTTAGCCTGTTTATCTAAAAAGGGGAAGTGTTCAGATTCACTAATTAGCTTATTTACATTTTTCAAATGTGTAAAATTTTTTCGAACTTCTAATTTTCCAACATACACAAATGATATATCAATCAGAAGATAATAATTTAAAAATATGACTAAATAAAAATTTAAAAAACGCTACAGTGGTCATTTATGGGGTACCGAGTCCTCTTAAGAAATTTCCCATTTTAAAAACTCCTATTTTTCAATTACCATTGTTCATTGATCCAGTATAGATAAATAGTAAATACTATTTATGATTTTGAAACAATTTGATTAGAGGTTCTTCTCAAATTAGTAATTTTATGTTCATTAATGGGGGGAAAATTCTTAACACGATGAAAAAATATTGTACAGTAAGGAAATAACTCTAAATACATTTGGTAATACATTTGTCTGGGTAACATATTTAATTCATTACAGTTTCAAGATCACAAGTTGATGTAAACACAAAAAGAGCCACTTCAAATGTAAAATATGGTACATTAGTAACCTAGACAACGGCTAGTTGTTTGAATTGAAGCATATAAACATGCCTGCATTGCGTCGTACAGGTACTGGATGTCCGTCTGTGAGATGTAGTTTCATGCCTTCGTGTACTTAGTCGGTCAATACAGGGACAGCTAATGCTGACTGTGGATGGCGCTGGTGTTGTCATCCAATGATGTCCCATTTGTGCTCGATTGCAGAAGGATTTCTAGATCTAAAAGGCCAAGGCAACGCGTCGATAGTCTGTAGGGCGTGTTGGGTTACAGCAGTGGAATGATGGCACATGTTGTCCTGTTCAAAAACTCCTCCTTGAATGATGTCAATATACGAAAGTACAAAAAGTTGAATCATCAGAATAACGCACAAATTCGCACTCAGAGAGCTTAGGATAACTATGAGAGTTTATCTGCAATCATAGGAAATTGTTCCCCAGAACGGTACTGATGTTTCAGTGTGTCTAGGCTGCAGAAAGGGTTGTTGCAAGTTTTCATCTGGCCTTCTAACCAAAGCAAGGCCGAACCAGCTTTCATCAGAAACACAACATATCTCTCCACGGTCCTCCAATGAACTAACTCTTATTAGACACCACTGACATCACAAACGGCAGTCTTTTCGTGCAGTGTAAAGCACGCTACACGACATCGGTTTCGAAGCTGTCCTTGAAGTAACCGATTTGTAACACTTCGTTGCATCACTGTTTCGCCCATTGCAGCTCGAATTTCTTCTGCAGACAGTATACAATGCACATAGCCATACGCTGTGAATATGGTGGTTTTCTCTCAATAGTATCATGAGGCCGCTCGGAATCCATTAATCTTGAAGCAGTATCTTCCTTTGACATCCCTGACAACAATCAATCAGTGATCTGTAGCTAAAAAGTCTTCTTAATGGCATTCTTGACTTCACTACTTGAAATCTCAAACATAAGTAACGTTCACGAACTTCACTGCGCGGCGCGTATTTTAAACAAACCTGATTTGCATGTTCATAGTGGAATGTTCATTTTATGAGCTTAGCACCCGAAGTTTGAATAAACATTATCTTAGGTATTTGGTAGGCGTGTTTAGTCATCTAAAAGATGGCTAAAGGCGCCTACCAAATTTAGTTAATGTAGCACAACTACTAGGTTTTGGGAATATGTTTTTTTTTATCACTGTACAACTTTTCCTTAAAAAAACAATCCTAATTCTATTACTACCATATTTAATTACACATATTAATAGATTGTGAAATCTCATTATCATGTATAATGTTTATGCTAGTATATTTTCTTGGTTTAAAAAACATGCTCTATATTCTCTAATTAACTTAATCCTAAGCCTAATGAATACATTTCTTTAAAAAAAAGAAAGAAAGAAACCTGCAAAGCAATTAACTTTTCTCAACTTTGGGTTCAAATAATATTTAGTAATTTTGGTTGTTAGCTTAAAAAGATAAAGAAAATAATATTCCTAATTAATTTGAGCAGTAGAATATCGAAAGCAGAATTAATTGATAAAATATTTCACATCAAATTTCTCTTAAGAAACGAAAAAAATTATCAATAAAAAATTTGTATTTCTTTTGAAAAAATGGCAACACATATACAAAATTATTTAAAATGAAGAGAAAAAAAAAATAAACGCGAAGTATTTTTTTAAATTTTATTTTGCATTAAAAATTAGTTCATTACTCTTTAGAATAGTTATCTTTAAAAAAAACAGCTTTAATTATTATCATTTCATGATTCGGAAGTATATTTCTTTCATTTTAGAATGCCTTTTATTTTGGGTAAACGCCTTACAAAACACTTTCCCTAATTTATTCAGCTTTATGCAAATGAAAATATATTAAAAATGAGGATGTGAAATAAAACTGACTAACAAATAAGCTAGTTTTTTAAAAAATTTAATGAATAGAGTATAATATTACTTACAAAAACTCTGTTTGAATTTAGTTAAACGTTAATTACTTTTTTTCTCATCTCAACTATGAAAAAAGGGAAAAAGGTGGATTTGTTTTTCAAATTTTTTAAAAGATATTTTTAAAAAATATTTAAGGAACCTGAAACAGCCATTTTTAAGAAAAGCATCCGCAATTACTTAATGAACAAGTTTTCAAAAAAATGTATTGACATTTTTTTAGAGCAAAATTTTTGTTATTATAATCTTGTTGATAAATTCCGTTAAAAATAACTGGAGAAATAAATCAAGTCGACAAAAAAAAGAGAATAAAATATGTTATTTAGTGATAATAGCGGAATATTTATGCATTGATATAAATAGTGAAATAATAGCAACAATACATTTTTCAAATTAACATTTTTACTTTGACAAAAATAGATGCATAAAATTGGATTTTAAAACACTACTAAATTTTTCTCAGATTTGTAGAAGCAATTTGATTTTATCTCTGATTTTACTTAAACATGTGTATTATGCTATTAAACATAATTTAGGCTAAAATTGTAACTTTAGAGGGCTCTTCAGTTTTTTATCAATCTCTAAATAAATATGCAGGAGAAAAACAATTCACTCTACACGAAATTAGACTTAAGAACTTGAAATGAAATACGCATATTTTTTTTGTTTAGTTTGAACGGGTTTTGTAGAAATCGACTCCCAAAAGAGGTTGGAAAGGTTAAAGGGGCATTATAGATAAAAAAAATTCCTGTTTTTGAACTATTATATTCACGGACTTAAAGTTTGGCAAACATGTTCCTTTGTTGAGTAGAGATCCGTTACGAACGGGTTTTTCGAAAATCGACTCTTAAATGGATGCATGGGGTTTAATAGAAAAGAAAATTATTGTTTTTAACCTATTAGATTTGCAGACATAAAATTTCACAAACATATTTTTTTTTTGTTGAATAAAGATCGGCTATAAATGAGTTTTGTTGAAATCAACTCTATGGGATAAAGTGGATGTGGTAGATAATTACACATCCGCTTCAGAAATTCGAGTCCTGTCCTATTTATATCAAGAGGCGAAGGCTATAAGAATGCTTTTCAATACAATTGAAAGCTTAATAAAAGACTTAGACATCAGAAACTTTTTTAAAAAACAAGTTATAGTCATACAACATTATGAAATATCTAGCTAAGCTAGAGAATAATGGCTAGTATGTTTTACATATATACTATTGAAAAAATGCTGAATCCAAAACAAAAAAAATATGTATAGCATTCCAAAAAAATGCAAAAATCAAATCGCAAACTACATATACAGCAAATCAAATTACAAATTCTGGCTTAGGGACTAAATATTGGAAATTAACAATTTTTCTGGTATACAGAATGATCCCTATAATAAATTTTTTTTTAAAATGGGTATATCTCTATACGAGTATATATATATACAAATACTCCCCAAACCTAACATTTCAGTATCTCGTTTCTACTTACTTTTGCGAGGGCTACGTATTCAAATTTGTCGAAGGCTAGCTCGTTTTCTTCCCCCGTCTGCCCCTGCTTCTGCCCACGCAAGATTCGAGCTGTGGTCACAGTGGTCATCCCCATTCCGTCCCCTATGAACAGGATGATGTTCTTGGCCACATTGTAATTCCGGTCGTCCTCCAGGTTCTTCATCAGCTGGTTCTTGGCTTGCTGATACCAGTACCAACGATCTGTAAAAACGAACGGAAGGAATAAAGCTTCTCGCCATGAATAAAACATGGGGCGGCTTTGTTGAAACCATGATTGAAAAATATGAGTCGCATGGCAACGCTCAAGTTTGAAATACATATTTTCAACAAACCCGGGAGGATTACTGGAATATTTTACTAGCAACATTCTTATTCCATACAATATAATGATTCAAAACTAGTAGAAAAATATCGAATGACTGATTATTATACACTCGGATTCTAAATCATTTTATTAACTATACATTCCTATTTTTGAAAGAATGTAATACGACTTTTTAAGTTAAAAATTGCTTCAAAAACGAGAAAAAAGAGTAAAATACAAATATTTCGGGAATGATGAGAATAAAGTATTTACAAGTTACATAAATGTATATAATGTCAGTACAATAAAAAAGTAAGAAAAGTATAATATGTAAAATTTCATTCGTAAATATTTCCTTCCAAATTTGTATGAATGGCATTATAAGCTTACAAATGTAATTACAATAATTAAAATAGTGTTTTTTAATTAATATCGTAAATATAGCGTATAAGGAACACAATTACAATGTTTCAAAAACTGATAAATATTTCTTATTAGTTGAATAAATATATATGACGTAAATCGGAAAATATTTCAGATATCATGGAGTTTGCATTTTAATAATACGATGCTATTGGTTTTGATATTTATTGTGAAAAATCTCGATTGTACAAAATAATCGGTTTTACGTTCTACTACATATATATATATAATTCTGTTATCTAAGTAATAAAAAAATATTAAATGAAGTATATATATAAATATTTCGTTTAATACTCGTTTTAATTTTTCTTAAGAATGTAAAAGCCAGTGATGGACAATCTTTTTAGAAGTGGATTAAAAAAAGGAAAAGTTGGTGTGTGTGAATCAACAAATTCATTATAAAAGATACAATGGACACACTGCAGGTTGAAAATAATACGTTTCGAAATTCTCTTAAAATGGATGTGGCAAAGAAAGTTATGTGTACATTTTCGCCTTCTTTTTGAGTTTTTGATTTTTTTATTCATTTTTTTCAATTTTTAAAAGGAAAAATAAGAATACTTTAATAAATTTATTTTTGCTTGGAATGTCGGGCTATATTTTGTACGAATACAAAAGTTTTTAAATTAAATTTCTGTATAAACTCTCAGAACTAGATGCTGTCCATGCAAAAATATTGAATTTGAATTTAACTGAACTTTTTAAAGCTCTGAAATTTAAAATTTGTATTCTGTTTAAAAATCTGTGGCAAGCAGAATTGAGCCTTTATGTGAATGGTCTCTGGTTCATGGACCGTAGTTTGCCGGTTATCGGCATAAGCAATAAAGGCTGTAAGAAAAAGTCATGAAGTGATCATCATTTAAAAATATCCATTTTATAGATATCGAAAGTGAAACTCATATTTTAAGAGAGCTGCATGTGTTCAAGCTCTAATTAAACTAAAGGTCTATGATGCAGAAAGGCTGATGTACGTGAAAGCTGCTGGGAATGAAGGTCCCCATGTAGGAATGGAATGGAAGTTTGGAAAGTGGAGTGCTACTTAAAATGTCATGTTTGGAGTTTAATTCTTAAGAATAGATTGCCATATAAAGCCCAAGGTAGGGAAGTATTTTGAGGATCGGAATTTAAAAAAAGAGTAGCAATAATCCGTTATGTGGGCGCTAAATCTCTGTCAGAAGAAAGAGTTTCTAATTTTTCTTCGTTTTTAAAATTGCAATCGTTCTTTTCTTTTTGAAATCAGACAAAAAATTATTACATAATCGGAAAGATTACTTATTTCGCCAAGATATGGTATAAATAAACTTAACTCAGTGGTGCTACAGCCCGTGAGGGCCAAGGTCTACTGAGCCCAACTCAGTATTCGTGACCTTGGGCCCTGAGGTGCAAGAGCAGATATTCCGGTATGTGGTCAGTCTGACGCGAAACCCCCCAGTGTTAAGTTTCCAAGCAAGCTTGGTACTCATTTTATCAACCCACTGAAGGGATGAAAGGCTGAGTCCCCCTTGCCCAGCCCGGGATTTAACCTCGTACCTGTGGTGTGGAAGTGCGATGCGTTAACCACTCAGCCACTGGGCTTCACAGTATAAATATTTTTACAAACTAACGAAAGTTTGCATTTTTTACGATTTGTTCTAAAATGAGTCTATATTGATGCGCTTTTATGAAAAAGAGTTTTTCGATCGGTCTGCATGGATTTCTTATCATTCTAATGTATCGAAATTCTGTACTAAACAAGTTCATACTTTGTTTTTTTATAGAATCAGTGATTTAAAATATAAAATACCGAAAACTTTTTTTATGCTATTTTTTAAAAAAAATACTGAAAATTCTGACTAAACATTGAATAACTTCACTATTTATAAAAATAATCACACGGAACTTTTTGCTCAAGTGTCAAATGTTGTTATCCGTATTTTGTTCAAAGATTGAAAAAATAGCCTAAAATTTACCGATTTAAAAAAAAAAAAATTGTGTTTTTCATGTAATACCCTTTTTACAAGAAATCCTTCATGCAGTTTTTTTCTTACGTTTTTTGTTTAAAAATTATCGTTATTTGTTATCTATGTGGGAAATTTGGAAAGTATATTCTAAAAACTAAGCCCTCAAAAAAAATTAAAACTTTATAAAAAATTCGCAAACTACGTTTGCTAGCGTTTTAGAGTAATTGCCGTCGAAAACCAGTTTTCGAGCCAAGCGACACTTCATGCCTTAGCTCTTTTGACAATGAAGTTGACTATAACAACTAAAAATCACCAAATTTGGCCGTATGTATTTAATACTGTTTTAGTGCGTTGAATAGCAAAGAAACGAAGCAAGATTATCAAAAATAAACTTTATTTCAACAACACAAGCAGTATACACCATTAGAATATTCCCATTAAAGCGGTATCTTCAGAAGTCAGTAACACCCTCCGGACAGTAAACAAAAGTGATCCCCTCTGTCTTATGATGAAACCGCTACACCTTTGTCAGAGAGGAATTCTAGGAAGACAGAAGAAATGCCAGAAGACATTTCTTTGGGTAGAGAAATGTTTCCTATCAACCGTAGATTGGCAACAATTCCTCTCAACCGAAATAGATCGATTGATGCTAAAAAAAACAACAATTTGCATTGAAACCAGCCTGATCCTTGACAATTTACAAATCGCAAGGAGGGATATTTGATGGAATTGCTTACAAATACAGCAAGGCACATTCACAACCTTTTGTCTACGTAGCCTTATCTAGAGCCACGGCTCAAGAAGGACTTCATATTGTATATACTGATGGGCGTCAACGTTTTTACCACGGCAGACAAAATGACAAAGTGATGCTTCCATTACGAAATGAGTTTACCAGGCTTTCTACTGTTCATCTTACTACAATTGATCAAATTATGATCAATAAAACAAATGGAGGTGATATGATCCTTTTTTTTTTCCTCAACTGCCAAAGTCTCAGGGCAATGCATGTGATCTTCCTGGTAATATTGTACAAAAAGCACACATTTTGATGTTATCAGAAACATAGCTTCGCAATGAGGAATTAGTTGAATTTGAAAATTTTAAACGCATAACACAGTATAGACGACCAAGTATTAATCGTGAGGGCAGGGTCGCCATCTATCAAAACGTGCGCGAATCGCAACATAAGTTTATTGGCAATCATGGGGATTTTGTGAGAAGAAATACCCAGTACGTTAATCAAACTCAATCTAATTTGGAAGATACATATGCCGCGAGATGCACTGTACCTAACGGTAAACCCATTGTTATAGTCACAGTTTATATTTCTGCCAATCAGAACGTTACTGACAATATAGATTATATCCACGAGACATTATTAGCATATAGAGAAAATGGTTCTTCACTTATGGGGAAACAGAATCATGTTCTTCCACTCATACTTGGTGGCGATTTCAATATTGATTTCGATAAAGATGAAGGATTGAGATTAGTAACATTTTTAAAATAAGAGCTTAATTTGAATTTTGTTTCTGGTAGAGCATTGGTGATGACTAGGTATAGCACATACATTGATGCAATGTTTTCACGAATCGTAAATTACGTATCTACTGATGTTCACATATCATACTTAAGTTACCACAAGCCTCTTGTCCCATGAGTACTAAATTCGATATAATCTAATTAATACTCATAGTGATATTAATAGTGAAATAAATCAATCTTCTTAATGTACTCATGTACTATGAGTAATATATATTTATGTAACATAATTGATGTAAATTTATATATATATATATATATATATATATATTGTGATATGGTCGATCTTTGTCGACCATATCGTAGGGTTTCAGCGTAAGTTAGAGGTGTGGGATTCTCGAAATGATGAGACATTTTAGAATTCTTAATATGACTTTTATT
>BMAV01007039.1:135495-171715 GCA_019973955.1 Trichonephila inaurata madagascariensis
AACTGAATATACTTGAAGGAAAGAGAAATGATACGACATAAAAGAAAAATAATCATTGGCGTTTTCATTGTTGCCTTTTATGCGGTATTTCGACCAAGGAGAATTAAAAACCGAATTTTCTTATCCAATTTTGTGCGAATTTGACGTGGCGGATAGGATTTTCACTAACAATGGGACAAATTAAAACATCAAAACAAAAATGAAACCATTCACAGTATTATCTATTTTGATAAACTTTTGAACTTCTTTTCTTATGCCATAACGTTTCCCCTCTTTTCAAATATTATCAGTACAAATTTGGTATCAACTTAAGTTATTATCACCATGTGTGTTCATTATTACGAAAAAAAGTATAAAAAATACATATTTACAAAAATAAGGATATTATATAAGTTTGCATAGCTGGTAAGTATGTGACTGGTCTATTCACGTTCTTTCAATTACAAATCCTCTTGGGGAACATTGGTTCCTTAAAACTTATAATATTATAAACCTTCCTCGAAGAAGGAGATGCCAGTATGTAAATTAAGACTTACTTTCAAGTTAGAAGGAGAGATAGGTTAAACTTCTAACGGATAACACAGTGATTGATTAAACGTGAAGTGAGGCGTGAATACTTTGTAGCTAATAAGTGTAATATTAAATGTTGACGATTGGTCAAATATAAATTAAATTAGATTAGAAGGTATATTGCCTGGACGTAAGTGATCTGATTTGTTAAGACTTCTCGTATGTCGTCTACCTCGCTATATATTGATTTCCATATTTAGTAATTGGTGCATCTCTTAACTTGGTGAATAGAATTTGTCTTGTTGTTCATAATAGTAAATAAATAGAAGTTATTTTTTTTGAATATGGCTAATCTTCCTTCCTACTCTCCTGTAATGGACGTCATGGATGTGACCATTACAAGTACATCATTAATTTTGGGCTCAGAAACCGAGTGTCGTGAATCAGAATCGTGGTCCCTAAGACACGCTAAGGATTCGCCGGGTAAAAGGTGATGCACGTGCAATTTGTTGAGTCTCAAAGACCTCACGTGGACGCGGTTTGGAAATTTGGAGAATGAAGTGCCAGCTCGTGTCGATTTTGAAACCACTTGGTTTAAAGTTGAGAAGTTCATTGCCCAGGTTTTGCTTTAAAGTGAGATGTTGAAAATACAAAAATCAAACAATATTTTATTCAATTATTTAGATTTTAATTTGTTCATTGACTAGAATGCAAAAAGACAGAAAAGAGAATGCATTTTCGAATTTACAATTTACATCTGTCTTGTTTCTTTAGTGTCATGCCAGTAGCACGCTTACCAATAAAAAATGTTAGAAGAATTACTTCTGATTTTCGAATTCAACATTCGTTGTTTTCAGCTCATTTTTTAGCATAAATCATAATACTGTAAATGGCAAATAATTTTTACAGTTATCTATGACAAAATATTACAAACATTTTCTAAAAGCCATATAGTAGAAATTTATAATTTTTCAATAATAAGTTTTTTTCTCTTATCTTAGTATGTATGTATCTTAATCATTATTTATGTTTTATTTTAATAACGAATAATAGACACAGGGGAAGATTTATATGGAATCTGAAAAAAATAGTCAATCACATACTTACAATCGCAAAAGTTTTCAGTTTCATTATTCATTTTAATATTGTAGAATTTTTTTTTTTTTGTAAGTAAAATAGTAAGCATTTAAATCAATATTTTTAATCATCTTTTCAGGGAGGAATGCATAATTACTCATTTGGCCCGGAGCATTGAAATATGAAAATCTGGTTTTGTATTTATACATACCGTTAACCATTATTTTTTAAATAAAAAATATTTAACTTCACCAATAACTGAAAATACTATAAATTTTATTTAAATTTAAACCGAAAGTAATTTATACATAGGTTTTGATATTCTAAGAAAATGTTTTTCTCTTACAAGACGTTCATGAAATTCATATTATTCATACTTGCAATTTTACAAGATTATTCTGTTTTACTTAAGTGAACAAAAATGGAATAAGAATTAAATTAATTAAATTATAATATTATGATGAATATTTCAAAGGCTTCCTTCTCCACCAAAAGGGTATAATAGCCGGAAAATTATTTGTAGATCTGGGTAGATTATACTTTCAGCAAATGTCCCAGGCGACAAATTCGAACACCAAATTTTGTCGGTAAATAAATGTACCTATAATTGTTTAGAAGGATCTAATTTGATTATTTGACGAGAAAACTTTAGAAGGTCCTAGAAAAATCTTCTCATCCTATATAAGGTTTCATTCAAGAAACATTGAAGTCAAACATTTGGCATTGACTATGCATTTCATTGGCCTTAAGGGAAATATTTTGATTACGGATTTGAATTGCTCTGTTCAAAATTTATATGACTTTTGAGTGTGCTCTATTCTGGATTTACATTTATTTGTTATTTGTTTACTGTAATCTTCTGTAATTACAAGATAATGATTCCTTATGAGAATTGTAAAATTTTGTATTAGCACCATATCTTATTATAACCATTACAGGAAAAATGTCTTTGTAATTGTAATTAGAAAAATAAAACAAATGAAGTAAGAATCTAAAGCTAAAAGATTAATTTCATAGAAATGTTAAACAGTCGAATTAGCTTTTATAAATAAAATTCAATTCATATTTATAATATTTATAATGAAGAAATTAATTAATTTGAAGTTTATTAATTCCCAAAAATATATAATGCAAGCTAGATTTAAGAAGTCTTCGATAATCTATTATTAAAAAGAATCTGTAACAAATGTAAGGATTGGAACTCACAAAAGATAATTATGTATCTGTTAATTACTGCCTGTAATTACGATACCACATTGTTAATCAACTTACAAATTACCTTCACTTTAAAAAAATTGCCAGATTCAAAGCGAACAGAATGAATAATTTTTTCATCACGCACAATAATCGTTACAGATTCCCGGATGCACGGAAGTGACTAAATGATAATTCTAAATCATTCTTAAGTGATCATTTTCAGATGAATAATTGATTCTTTGGAAGAAATTCAAGATACTAAGTAACTTATCTGAAACACTGAAAGAAAAAAAGTTCCGATTCTCCAATAGAAAAAAAGAGGAAATATTTTATGAGAATCTCAAAAGCATATTCTTCTAGGTTATTCTTGTCAGTCTGAATATTTTTTTTTTCTTTCCAGGGAAGGACCGAATAAAGGGAATCGGAGATTGTACGAGTGATTTTTCTTTTCGTTTGGGAATGTCACGGGAGAGGATATATCGATAGGAAAGAAGATTCAATCGATGCTGAGTGTCACTCTTCATTGAGTTTTGCGTCACACGTGGGCTCTGGGTCAGATTTAGAATGTCAAAGTGGACTGTCACAGGACGACATTTTCTATTTTGATCGTCATTCCATAAAAAAATGGAATGTAAAAAAGTCCATTCGAGTGGAGGTGAAAAAGCCAAGTGGAGCGCAATTATGAGGTCTTTTATAGAGATGTCCTTGTTTTACTGTAAAATATTTTACTTTTGAAAGAGTGCACAAACAATTCTTTGAGAGTTGGATGTGATAATTTAATGTGACATTTAAAATATATTGAATTTTAATATCTTTTTAATCCGTATTGAAATTTTATTTTATTTTTCAAAAGTATTCATCGCAGAAGTGGAATAAAGAATTACGTGTAATTTCATTTTGGATTTCGGCCACTATTTTTAAAATGTTTTTAATGCTTTTTAACTATATGATTGGATTAGACTAGGTAAAGCAGAATTTAATGCGAATTAAAATTTTATTTTTATCATTTTGCGTTATTTAATATAAGTACATTATACTAAAAAGACTGAAAACGCTTTAACTCACTAAATATTAGAAACGTAGGGGAATAATTGAATTAAATTATTAGAAAATATTTTTAAAAAATCATTGTTTCTTTTCTTTTTCATCTTTCGTAGGTATTTAAATCTGCAAGTTGAAGCCTCGCTTCCATTTTACTCCCCTGTTTTCTTGTGTAAATAAAAGGAAAGGAAATACAGTTTCTCATTCGCTATTTAAAAGCGTTAAAACTCGCCTAAAGTATTCCTTCTATTCGAAATTAGAAAAAAGTAATAACCTAATAAATTCTGTACTATCAGAAGGAAATAAATTTCTCGCTCTCATGGTTTAAATATAAAGCTGCAAAACAAAACAAAAAGAGGCGATGAGAGAATTAAGTGTTTAACTTTCTCTTCTTATTCCCAATCCCTTTCCCTCTCGCTATTTGTTTTTGTTTCTTGCTCTTAACTATTTATTTCTAACTATTCGGATGAAACCGGTAAGAAAATTATTCGGCTCGGGCGCTGACAATTTTTCTTCTCGGAACATTCGTCAAGTAGCTTTCCTTTTCACATTTGGGGAAGAGAGAAACTTAATTATTTAGAGATAGACAAACAGAGATAAAAAAAAAAGGAGGAATAAATGGAATAACATATATTTTGACTATAATTTATCACTTTCAACGACTGTGTGAAAAAAATACTTTCCTACAAACTGCACTCAAATAGAATTAAGTAGACTTTTGCTTAAAAAATTGCATCGAATAAATTTTATTTACTGTCCAATTAGTATTAAATATATTTACATAAATATTCTGTAGAATTCAGGAAAAGGAAACATGCCTAATGTAAATTAATGTACTGAATACTTTATGTGTATACATACATACAGAATACGCGAATATATGAATGAATATATATATATATATATATATATATATTCATAAAGTAAGGAAGATTAGCTTGCCACTAAAACTGGTTTTGATTTTGTTTCAGGCAAACGATAGACTGCTATGCTGAGCATCCATTTTTAATTTTTGGTATTCAATTACCTTAAATTCTGACTATATTTGCTAGCGCTGAAGTGTAGAGATCCATTAATGTGTAGATTATACACACAGATAATCTGCACATTAACTAGGGCGATCCATTACAGTGCTGAAAATTGTTTCATTTCTCAAATTACCTAGATAATCTGGAATTTATCTACTAGATACTCGTTAATTAGCCCATTACCCACTAGGCACGCGTGTAGAGTGAAAATGAGATCTTTGGTGGAACAACTGCAACGTTTCTGAATGCTTAAATTAAACGTTTATTTATTTTATAATATCTAAAGAATTAAGTTAATACAATCGAACAATCAACACATCAATTGATAGAATCAACCATCAATAAATTGAAACACAATAGTACAAAGAATCAAGTATTATTATAATAAAGGAAATTAACATAATGATATTTATATATTTACATTTTTCGATATCTAAATAAGGTCAGTCATAAATAGAAAATGATGTCCTTGTGTGTAGGTACTTTCAACATTGTGAACAGTCACAATCAGGTAGACATGATTGAATTTAATGGGTATTAGTCCACATTTCCAAACAGTATCAGAGTAACATTTCGTTACGATATGGGCAATTAGCAGGTGAGTGTTGTAATAAATGAGTGATCTAGCCTCAGTAACTTATACTGAGTTTCGTGCATTTCCCAGTTTAGTTTTTGAAAAAAAAAAACCTGATAATACTGCAATAGCTACACCAAAAAATGAATATTAAGTGATTTTCATAAAAAGTAACTCAAACCTAAGAAAAATATACCTCAGCAAATAAAAGAGAAATAATTTATCTTGGGCGGACCGGTAGTATTTGATCCCCGGTCCGTTGACTGGGGGTTGCGGAACACTGCTCTAGATCACTCCAGGCTCCATTGTTATTTCCTGTTACTAAAATTACGTAAAAGTTATACTGGGGGAGGGGGAAACAACTGTTTCCACCCAGTTTGAATTACTGCAACACTCGTAACTTCCCCTTTCGATGTTTCTATGTGTTTTACTTGCAGATTGACCCTCTGGAACAGTGAACCCCAACACCCAGTCCGAAGGAGGGGGGGGGTGAAATCAAATGGTACAGGACCACTTAAGGAACATTAAATTATTTCTGCTTTATTTACTGTGGAAAATATTATTAAAATTATTTCTCTCGGGTTTGTGCGACTTTCAATAGAAATCACTTTATATTCATTTTTTTATTTTTTTTAGTGTAAATGTATTTTATTCTGATGGTATATTTGTGAATACAATTAAAATTAAAATTATTAAATAAAACAATCTAAAATATAAACAAACAACATGCCCCATTTCCCCTTCAGTGGGTCGTCGTAAAATTATCAAACGCTGACCGGTCCCGAACGATAAAAATGTTAGGAAGCACCGCTCTAAAACAACGGTCACCAACCGGTGTTCCGTGAAGAATTTTTGATGGTAAGCTCAAAAGTTGGGACATTATTTATATTTTTATAAAAATTAATGACAAATTCAGTTGATTAATTCAAAAACGTATGTAACAAAAAGTCTAGTGGGATATGGATTCTTCTTTTTTAGAAAAAAATTTAGCTACTAGTTTTAGTAAAATTCAACTGAGTTTAGTGACTTTTTTACGGTTAATCTAATGACAATTGAAAGTGAGAGTAGACAACCATAGCAAATTGGCGGCATAACACTCCAATTTGTTCCTATTGCCTTGCGTTATCACTTTGTTCTAACTTTTCGTGAAGTTCCTTTTCAGTGATATGGTAATGTAAAAACAGGCGTAAAAACAAGTGGCAGAGTATGGTTATAGTATAGTCAATGTGATATTAGAGGTCCGCCAAATATAAATTATTCATTTAGTGGTCCGACCGCTACTCTAGAACACATTGGGGTTTTTGGCTAAAAAACTATCTTTTCGTATCAAAATTCTCATTGTTAAATTTAATTGAATGATTTTTCGCGCGATTGAAAGCTATCGGCCAGATAATTTTAAATTATGATAAGGATAGCATTTTAGCTAGTAACATCTTAGCTACCAATCCCTCGGATGATATTGAACCCATTATTCCATATGATGGACTTGGACTTAATCAGGATTCATTATCTCACCTTTAATATCACAGATGAACAGACTTGCGACTTTAATCTCTGTTATACTGCGCAGGAATTTACGTGAAAGTTCATACGTAATTGCTTAAGACAAACATTAAATTAAAGGAAAATTAATGACGATTATTAACAGTTAATTTATCGACTGTTTTCAATAAATATATAATGAATCAACAGGATCGACGAATTATAGGAATTAATTTAGTTTTGTTAAACTGAAGACTGAGTATCACAGCCTTTCCATCATAAACAGCACTCATTCACATTATATAATCAATATCTTAACAAATTACATTCCTTCTGATAGAAGACGACAGTAAAAACTTACAGTAATATCAAAGAAAACCAGGTTAGTTTTAAAGGGGAAAGCTCGTGAGAAAGCCCTTTACAATCTATTAAAACCTGATGCGTTTTATGTTAACCCCTTAACTGCGGAGAAAAAGTTACGAAATTCACCTCTCAGTTTTCCCCACAGGAGCGCGTTATTACATTGTTTATTGGGGGAAAAGAAAAAACGTGTTTTTCGACCTAAAAATTGTTTACATTTACTTTGAAAAAGAAAGGAAAGAAAAGCATAAAATGAAAATAAAAAATATAATCTCTAGAGCAGTGGTCGCAAATTTTTTGATCTCACGGACTAGTTAATTCATAATTTAAATCCCGCAGACCACTAATAGGATTTTTTTAAGTGTTAAATTATGGATATGAATCGAAATATGTTTTCAGTACATCTTAAAACATAGCTTAACATAATGAGTAAGTATATTCCACATTTTTCTGCGGATCAGCGAAATTTTCTAGCAGACCACTAGAGGTCTATGGACCACCACTTTGGCTACCTCTGCTCTAGAGTTAGAATATAATAAAAAATAAATAATAACTTATCTGTTCTGGAATATATTCTGAAATATGATTGAATACATATACAAGCATCACATTCAGTACATTCGTACAAAATATTTCAAAGCTCCTATTACACATGGTAAGCGAAAATGATAGCAAATGAAAAATAGACATGAGCACACTCAAATGAAAAAAAGAAAACTGGTTAGCTATGAATTTCATCGTTCCTGGAATATACCCTTTCAAATTCCTTCCCCACCTTTTTTCCAAAACATGTAAATTCTTCAGAAGCATTGTCATTGTCATGTTATTGTACTCCAAAGCCGTGGGATTAGTTTTAAACAGAGCCGCACATTACAAAAAGTCCTCCTTTGGAAGGACGAGTATACACGTCCGGGTCACTAAACGTACCAGCTCAATAGAACGTGTATACACGCCCGCGGCGCAGATGGTTCTGTGACGTATCTCTAGTAAATTTAGAAGAACTTCCGTAAATCTAAGTAAGTAGGAAACATTTTAGCTTTTTTTATCATGTGTCCGGATGTACGGTGTCCTGTACTTTCCTGTATGGTGATGTTTTCTTGTATTTTTCTGTAGTTGTATTCTGAGTACACTATCTTAATATTCTGTAACTTTGCTGGGAGAGCACGGTTTCCCCAAGTAAAAGGAAGGAAAACGAAAAAATAGAATAAAAATATTAGTATTGGCTGTGGGATAAGAAAAGGGGTGGGCTTAAAATAAGAACATCCAGGAGGAACCTGTATTTACTATAAATGATCGTGGGTGAGAAGAAAAGTCTTCTGTGTTATAAATAATAAATTCCATGTGTGGGAGAGGATATTTACTTTGAATAACGTACTTACTTTGAGAAGACAAGTCCCTGAGGGACAATTTCTAGTCGAACTTTTAACTCAATTTATAAAGCTAGATTGTAGTTCTTATTTCGTACATAATCGCCACATTCTGTTTTTTTTTTTAATTAGGAGCTAAGTCTCCCAGCCTCGAGCTAAGACATGTTAATTAAAACTGGTTTCTTGTGCAGTTCTCTTAACTAAAGGTAGGCTGTGATGAAAATCATCTTCCCATCTGCATGACTAACTCCTTTTGAAAGAAATCCAATTAGAACGACTCAAATCTGAACACGTGATGAGTGCCTAAGATCCAGTGACGTATGCCTCTTTCCGCACCTTTAAATAATTACAAAATCATCGAAATTACTAATGAGATCAGATGTACCACCGCGAAGAAAAGAAAAAAAACTTTACAGAATAAAGAAAAAGAAATTGAATTGATGATGAATACAAAACTCCCCACCTATTCTAAAGCACTTTAGGTACCGCTTGTAATTTGCATTTTATCAATTTACACTTTTACACTTTTCGAAACGTTTTCAAGTGCTTGTTTGTTTCATTTCGCGTTCCTAATTACCAAAAGCTTATCTTTTCTCTGCTGATGAAAGAAAGAAAAAAAACTAAAGATAAAAAGAAAAAAATGGAGAAAAATTTGTTTTGGGAAGTCATAATTAATGCATACGCCCGGCAACGGCGACAGCTCAGCGCATCGCCTTGATGAATTTTCTATTTAAATATTTGTTTCCCCCCTCGAGATGAAAAATTAAAAAAAAGAAGTAACGATAAAAGCTTAAGGAAAGAGAAAATCTGAAACTGAGTTTTGCTTGTTTATAATATTTAATAGAACCATTTTTGTGTTTTGTAATGATTTCTAATTAACTGGATAGACGAGAATGAGAAAAACAAAGCTTGTTGCGAGTGAAATTGCCGCTTTCAGCGAACCGTTAAGGAATATTTAAAAGACTTTTCCAGTGGATATTTATGAAAGCGTAAATAATTAAAAACGTGCATCAAACGTACAGTTTCACAAGTGTGCAGCAGTGTAATATTCACACTTCAGTGTTCTTAAGTAAACAGATATGCTTGGGACGATGTTAAGGGTTTGCTTTTTTACATGTTTGTGATTAAAGTTTGTTAATTTGTCTAATTAATCCCGTGTTAAAAATATGAAATATGTTACTAGAAATGAAGTTCTTAAGAAATTTAAATTTTTATAGTTACGCACCTGTTATTTCCTGAAGAACGAAAACGGATGATTGATCTTCAGAAATTTTGAACGATTAAGTGTTTATGAACATCTCACTATAAAGCAACACGAGAGCTGTTGAAGATGGACATCATAATTTTGAACCATTATCAAGTGATAAGGACGATATCTCAGTTGGGACAACTCTTCGAACTTCCACACCACGCCAACAAGAGGACTTCGAGCCTATACAGGTTTAACTTGCATCAGGTATTCAACACGGCAGGTCTTCAGTGGCATTTGGGCCCGAACTCATAACACTCCATTCACGAGTCCGTAGTGGCTGCGGTAACCTAGTGGTCAAGGTATCAAATCATGGCTGGCATGTCACGACTTCGAACACTGTACCACAAAAGAACCTCTGTGTAGGGGAGCAATGTACGTTTTATCTGTCGAGAGTTCAAACGTCCTCCCGTTGGTGTGGTGTGGTAGTTAGGAGAGGGGCTGCCAGCTCAGGTGTCGTCCTCGTCACTTGATCATGGTTCAAAATGACGAGGTCGGTCACCAAAAGCCTTCGTGTAGTTGAACAGAGAGTGCGACGTTAATATTCACTCACTCATGAGGTCGTGACCATTACCACTAGATAACCGCGGTTACCGAAATTTTGAAATATCCTCATCAAATTGATGTCTTATTAACACTTTGGAGACGGCTAATTTCGAGAAGAAACTGCTCTTCCAGACAGTACTTTCGGCTTTTCTTCCTTCATACCCTTTTCCTGTTATGTGCCGTTCGGCAAAGGATACAAGTTAACGTGCTGTTCAAATACACACAGTGATGATCATTGCTTAAAGAAAATATTGGGAAAAGGGGAAATCTTAGGCCGGTTTCACACAAAGCAATTTTGTGTCAGTCTACCTGTTTTCTGTCACCATTCATCTAGTACTAAGAAGGGAAAGAATTCCTTTTACACTAAAAAGGGAGTACCGTAGAGGAAAAGGAATTGCCAGACTCATCCAATAATCGAGCCCAAAGAAGCAATCCAAACTTTTAACAGTTTCAATACACAAGTAGCCTTGTGGAGAGAGCGTAGCTTCCACGGTATTCTTTTAGTTGAGTCAACTAGTGGGTAGGACAACGTATTCCAGTATTTGAGAGAGTGGCCCGGCAGGGAGTGCCAAATGATTATGCGTGAAGGGATCCTAGAGATTTATATTCAAAACTAGCTCTCGACTGTCTTCTTCTTGCGCTTTCTGTGGCACAAATCGACCCGTGTGAAAGGGTCCTTGTATCCTTACTCGTGAGAAAACAAGAATTCGATCAAATGATTGATGTTTTTTATGATTTAACGGGCTGAATTATTGTTTTTCATCCTGCGGTGCGCAAATTCCGATACCATAGAATCCAGCATATAACGCACACCTATACTTTCAAGTTGAATTTTTCAATTTTTTGGTATATTCGCCGTATGACGCGCACCCCCTTTTTACGAAGAAATTTGAAATGTTTGTACTCAATGCTCTTATGTTTTGAGGTCATTTATTCAAGGTACTGTTCCAAGCTTTAGAAAAAACTAGTATATTTATGTTTTATTTCGTTTAAATAAACAGTATTTTGATATATGTAGAAGTCTAATTTTTTTCTATACTCATCTTTATTTTTTAAGACCTCATTTTTACACTCGTCGTATAATGCGCACCGGAAAATTTGGATCTTATTTTTTGTGTTAAAAGTGCGCGTTTTACTCCGAATTTTGCGGTAAAGGGTCTCGAGGCAACGTTGAAAAAAGTATCTGATGATGGACGTTGATATATTAATTAAATGTAAAATAAAGGATGAGTTCGTCAGTGAAAAAAGTTTAATAGAGTTGACTATGTGGTGTACAAAACTGTTAAGAGGAAAAAAAACTCAATGTTAAACTCTTAAGCAAATCGTCTTTTGATTGTTTATTTCTCTTGGCAGAAGTATAGACTCTTCATAAATGTTCAGGAAAAAAATGGATGATAAGTTGAAGACAGATTTCAATCAAATTTTAATTATTCAATTCCTGGTGGTTTAATGTTTAGATTTGAACAGAATAAAGTTGATAAAAAGGTTAAGCAACGACAAATGCAATAACAGTTTGTGTTTTATTAAACCTGATTCCCAATGAGATAGCAATTATGTCATTTTTAAATAACTATAATAGGCGTATTCTAACTTAGTTCATGTCGTTTACACATTTCACCGAGTCGAACGAATAAAAAAGATTTACACGCAGCTGCGATATGATAAAATTGACAATAATTTGACTTAATCTCCAAACTGGTGTTGTTGAATTGTTTAAAAACAATCCCTTTCGAATTCTAAATTAATTCATGCTTGAGGTTTTACAATTTCGATTAGAACAAAATGGCGTTAAAAGGAATAAAACATTAACAAATGCTATAGTAATTTGCTTCATTAAGCATAATCGTCTCCCTATAAAATTAAAGAATGTGTCATTATTGAATAACTTTGATAGGAATACTCTAATCTCATCCAGGATCATTAACATAGCATTTCGACAAGGCCAATGAAATCAACAAACTTTTCACACTACTGAACCATTTTGTAATTTGATTAATGATGAAATAACGAGTACTCTTGTCAGGAATTTAATTTAGCTTTACAATTTATATAAAGCCATTACTGGTCGCTAGTAACATGACGATAAAGAATCAGCACGTTGAGTATTGATCAAGAATAAAAGCTCGAACCACACAATGCAGCTCCGCACGCCAACGCCTAATCTTCTTCGACACTTCAATCAAACCTTACTACGAAAGGGGTTCAGACAGATTTTTATCATCCCCACGCTCTCATTCCCTTCAAAACATCGGAAATTCGCCCTTCCATATTCTCTGCAACTCATCCATCATTCCCAAAACACGCTGCTGCTTCTTTCCTTTTGTTGTAATCTCCCGCGCTCGAAACTTCCACGGCCGCCATCTTGGAAAAATGGTTGTCACGTGGGCGCGCGCAGGTAATCGAACGCCATTCAAAAAGAAGCCCCCTTTCCTCGATCGTGATTAATTAGTGTTGCCAAACTGCGTTCGAGAAATTATTGCAGGCGGGGTTTTAAATGCGTTCTTCAGATCAAAGGATTTTGTGCGTTGTTGTTGGAAGCTTTTACGGAAAGTGGGGGTTCTTTTGAATTTATGAGACTTATCGAAAAGAAGTGTGCATGTGTAAAAGTTTCAGAAACTAGCTATCGTGTATCGGCAGCATTGTGAGTGGATGAAAATAGCTCAACGATGCTTTTGATGTGTCTTGAAAAATAAAGTGCTAGATTTTTGGTGCTTCAAATAAGCAACCTTTTTTTCTTTTTTTTTTTTTAAAATTTTTTTACTGATATTTGTATTATTATGCTGCTTTTTCTGCTAGTATATATATATATAAAGCAATTGATATTTCTCCTACGAGGATTTCTTAGAAGAAAATTACCTCATACTAAGAGGATGTTATTTATGTCAGTAATCCATGTGTTATATTTTTTGCAATAAAAATTAATTAGATAATTAATTATAGATGAATTGTATAATAGATTCCTTATTAAGTACCCTTTTTAGGATTGAATTTAATTTATTATGAATTAAAATATTTAAGAGAGTACCCAAATTGTTTCAAAAGTCACTTCGATGATGCGTACAATTACAGCGGACAGCAATTTAGATAAAGATCCCTATAAAATAAATAAGACAAAAGATAAAGGAATTACATTTTATTATTATGCTATGGATAAATATAAATAACTCTTGAGCCCTTATTAGTGAGATATTTATTTCTGGCCCTTCCTTCACTTAATTTTTGGGAACCTATATTTATATTCGACACTGAACATCATAGCTGGTTTTCTGAATTCGTGTCAAATAATGAAGCACTTGTGTGAACCTTCTGGCACTTCTTTGCAATTTTTTTTTCCCCAAGAAGTTTCACCAAGTCTTTGAGCTCTTAAAAAATTTACTATTTTTATTCAGATTCTTAGATTGTTACGCAGATGAATTTTTTTTTACTTCACATTCATCTTTATTGGACTTGCAAGAATAATGTAATTTAAGGTATCCGACTACGTTCGGAACCATGATTTAAAAAACAACGCATAAATGGATAAATTTCATGATATTTAATGTCAGTTAGATTAGAATACATATATACAATTGTTTTAAGGCCATTATGATAAAAAAATTATTTAAATACAATATTTTGGCAAAAAATTAACTTAAAATAACCTTTTTTCCAAATGTTCTCCTTTTGTAAAAAATGCTTCTTTTGTATTAATATTTTGCCTGTATATAGCTCAGATCTCTGTACAGAAGCTCAATTACGATTTTTGAAATATTCAAATTATTTTCAGAGTTACAACCATTTGAAATAATTATCAGCGTATTTTCTTCAAATTTCTCCCTTCTGTTTTCGTAAAACATGGATAAACCGACTTCCGAGTTATGCATTTCAAAAATTCTAGTTGAGCCTCTGTAGAGAGGTCTGAGCTGAATACTGTCAAAATATTAATACAATAGAAGCATTTTTTACAAAAGGAGAACATTTGGAAAAAGGTTATTCTAAGTTCATTTTTTGCCAAAATATTGTATTTAAATAAATTTTTTTGTCATAATGTCCTTAAAACAATTGTATACACGTATTCTAATCTAAGTGACACTAAATATCATAAATATTATCCATTTACGCGCTTTTGCAAAATCACGGTTCCGAACGTAGTCGGATACCTTAATAATCTATGCTACATTAAAAGCTTTGTAAGGATCTAACATCCACAATTGGCAACAGATAAGCGACTCACCTGATCTGTCAACAGGTTAACCATGTATGATAGATTTGGCAAAGATTCGAACATAAGTGGGAGGATCTGGGAGTGGGTTAAGTATAAATAGGAGGCAACTCGAGAGGGAGAAACAGGAGAGAGGAAGTCCAAGACGAAAAAACGTGCTGAGGGAAAAGCAAGACGGAGGAAGAAAGAGTGAACAACGGATGACGCCGCTTCTTCAATCCAAATTAATCCTCTGAATATACTTATTTTTGTGATGTGTCCCGAAGAATGCTGGAAATAAATAAGTTTGACTAAATGCTGCATTTATTATTTTTTACAATTTGAACACCCCACTGGTCATTAGTCCTCACAAAGAGCTCTCAAGTTTACAAGCTTTTAATCAGAAATTATTGTTATTTGAGTGCCAGCTTAGAAATAATAATGCTAACACTTTTCTCTGTTAAATAACTTCCCAAAACGCCATCCCAAGATTTTCTCAAATTATGCTAATAAAATAAAGAATAATAGCATGACAAAAAGGAAGAATGGCATCTGATATGTAAGAGGCTCACGCCACTCTCTCGAGCACCTAGATGTGAGGGGGGAAGGGAAGAAACACTCGACATGATCCTAATAATCTATTTATTTCCACACAAAGAACAGATACAATATCAACTAAAAATAGTAAAAGAATGTCACAATGTTAACTGTGAAAGTGGAACAACGACAATAAAACGTGAGTGATTAGGAGACTATCAAACTTGATCCTTATCTTAATTAAGGAACAAACCTATCATCCGATTTAATCTAATCTCAATTCAGTCTTAGTGAACAATCGTCACTTTAAAGTTTCCTCCTAATAAGAATCAAATCCCTCTAATTCTAATATTATACCTTCAGTAGCAATCTCACCTGGCTCGAGCGTATTTTCTCTCCTTCTCTCTCTCAAAATAGAAAACCTTGCCTATTTATAGTAAGTTAATTTAAATATCCCCATTCTCTTCTTCCGAAGGATTGGTTGTAAATAACACGAATTGATAACCCAAAGATTTCCCCAAGAGGATTAGTTGGAAAAACGCGTTTGATCCGTCACAGCTATACAAATGTTTACTGAAAGAGTGAGAAAAAGAGATATATATTTAAAGAGAGAAACAATACACCCTCCATATATCGAATTTGTCAGTGCTTATTTCAACTCCAAATTCATTAAGTTCTTCAAAATGAGTACAAAGTAAATTATAAACATGGTACATAATTGTATGCATAAGCCCTATATAAGTTTAACAAGTCAACATGCCTTGAATATGATTCAATATGATATGCAGTAACTAGAATAATTTTAATTTTAAACTAATTTTTTAAACTTTGTTCTTTATGATATTATCCAATTAATCACTTTTACAATTCAGCTTTAAAAATTTCCAATTTTTCATTGCTATTCACGGCAAAATAATTCGTACTTGATTTGAAATGATGTTAATACTGTGTGTGTGTGCTTCTCTTTCCAAAGCTCGAATACTACAACCGTTTTGTCATAAAATTACTCAAATACTGTGATCGTATTATAGTAAATTGCTTGAAAAAGAAAGAACCTTTCGTTAGAATAAAGTTCATTGACTCGAAATTCAATCTTTTTCACTATTTGAAATGGAAAGCTGAAACAAAACTCTATACAAACAGTTCTTTGTTTACTTAGTAACGTTTCCAGACTACATGATGTAAGATACATTAGATATACTTAAATGCCCCCTAGGAATTTTGTTTAAACGTGTTGTTTTAATGTTTGGCTCTTCTTCAAATAGGGGTAGCAAGAGATAGATGGTTTGAAACCCTTAAAATCATTTATTACAACACTTTTTGGCTTTAAATTCTATAATTACTATTACACAGTTAAACAATTTTACAAGCCTTACTCTACTGTTTGTGTAAACTTACATCATTGTTCTTGTGTGATCTATTAAGTTAACAGCACATCTGTGGTAAGTGTAAATATTATGCCCATGGCTCGAGACCTAGTTCCTTCGTACACGATAGAATTAATGCACTTTTATTTTGTTCTTCCTTTATGGAAAACCATTTTTCTACCGCTAGAAAATATTTCAACCAGAAACATTTTTTCTTTTCCTAGCTTTTAAACTTAACCCCAAAATAAGCAATTTACTTTCGGAGTGCAATATTAAAAGCTGCCGTGGCTCCCAAGCAGAAATACAGGCCTTCATAATGACTCCGGTGGTGTGAGAACTGGAAAAAAATTATGACTAAAAAAAATTGTTGAAAGAGAGCGAGTGGTGTGATTAACTCCCTTTCGAGATAAAAAGCCCGAGCGAACCCAGTGAGACTTAAAAAAAAAACAGTAAGAAAGAAAGAAAAGTGTGAAAAAAAAGTGATGAAATTAAAATTACTTTTTCATCGAGTTGTTGGCATAACTTTTCAGCTTGACTTCAGCGGCTCTAAGTGTGGCGTGGCTGGTGGATGATTTTGATAAAAAACACGGTCTCTTCTTTTATAGTTTCGCTAATTTTCCGTGACGAGGTTTTTTTCTCTTTTCCTCTACTTTTTTTTACTTTGCATTATGTTTGAATTTCAATCAACTTGCATTATAATTTCTTTTTTTTTCTTGCTGAAACCGAAATAACTTTCAACCCATCGAAATTTAATTTTTAACAATTTGTGTATTAAGAGATTTAATTATCTTCGTTATCTATTTAAACGTTACTATTTTAGCCATTGGAGATAAAATTTAATTATCTCCTTTATCTATTTAACCGTTGCTATTTTAGCCACTAGAGATAAAATTTTGAAATCAAATATTTTACGAGCTCCTTTGATCTATTTTTAATTTATTGATTTCTTTTCTTTCTAAATAATGAAAGAAACTGAATAATAATAAATACAAAGTGCTGTAACACGATACAAGTTGCCCAATTCCTTAAAAATCTTTCGTTTTATAGATGCGTCTCGAGTTGTCTCAGCCTGACATAATGTTTTCCATAGATGCATTCCATAGATACATTTCCATTTTCCATAGATACATTATGCAAATAATGATATTGCTTCATTTATGTCTAGTTTATTTTACTTCATTCTAAAACTTAGAAAAAATGCTTTTAATGAAACGAAATACTCCCTCCATCCCAAATTAGTTGCTACATTTTGATAGATAGTAAGTCACATTTGGCAATGGAGGATCCCAGAGTATTACAGAAAAATGCTTAAAAGGTGGATGGAATTTGCAACTACTATATCAACTTCCTATCAGTCCGCATTTAAAAGTACTTGATCTAGGATTTCAAATGCCCACAAAACAAATTGACAACTAATTGATACTGTTGAAGTCGCTTTTCAAAATATAGAAGTAGAGAAGCCTGGCGATGTATTTTTAGCTTTACAAACATCTATGGAAAACATTATGTCAGGCTGAGACAATTCGAGGCAATGAGGAAAAACTTGGTCGTCTCAAATTCTCCTGATGAGCCTGGCATATAATCCCGGAGTTATATTAGGTGTAAGAACTTCCTTAAATATCAATTGAAATTGTCTTAATTGCAATTAAAAATAGCACACATGTAGCACTTATTTCGGGACAAATTTTTCGAAGCAAACCTACTGGGATCTCATGCTTTTTAGCCCCGCCGCATTCTCTATAAGGACTCTACTACCAGTATACAAGAAAAATCCAAAAATTATCTTCCAAATGAATTCACCGTTCATTATCTAGAACAGTGATTTACAAAATGGTCTATATTGACCCCCAGGAATATATGACAACTTCCAAGGGGTCCACGTCAGCGAAAGAATAATTTGGGGGTTCATGAGGTGTAAATGACAGTCAATGATAGTGGCTCTCATTAAATCAGTTCGGGATTTTAATTATAAAAAATAATCAAATGTAAACTAGGTTTTAAATATTTAACTGATTTATTTACTAAATTTAGTGAGGTTAATTTGCAGTTACAAGGGGACAGCCTAAATTTTATTAAAACAAAGACCATTTCAGTGTTTCTTTCCAGAATTAAGCCAAAGAAGAATATTATTGGACGTCGCAAATTTTCTTAATTTCTCAATTTGTCACAGACAATCTGCCAGGACGTTTCAACCAAAGTTCAACATCATTCAGATCTTAAAACTTGGTTTGAGAATGCTTTGAATATGGTAATATTACAGTAGCCAATGAATTTATATGGTCCCACTGAAAAAAATATTCATTACAATAGGAACTGATCAGAATATCAATAATTTTGGCTTTAAAAAGAATTTATTCCAATTATGGTATATCATGAGAATTTTTTTAATTTCTTTTCCTATTGGGAAGGAGTTTCAGCGAATTTATCCATCTCAAAAGCAAAAAAAGAAAGAAAAAAAGTGGATACTACTAAAAGAGGAGATTTAGGGTTAAGCCTGACACGATTGATTCCAAATGTTGAAAAGTTGTTTTTTATTGAAGCACCAGATTTATTCCTCCCTTTAAAAGTATTTTTTGTTGCTCATTTTTTTATGTAACAGATACTTATGTATTAAGTAAATTTTGTTGTTGTTATTGTTACTTATGCCACCTGTGATCGGCAGTAACATCAGATCAAGGCCCACGAAAATCATCGTGGCTAAGGGCTATATTTTTACGCATGTCGTTAGCTTTGAGCACCATGCAGGTGACAGTACGATTTGGCTGGATTACCCCAATATTGAGGGAGAACACTCTGGGGAGGGGGGTGAGAAGTCTCCCACGTCTCTTCCCTTTCCACCAAGATCAAGAGGACTTGCGGCTCAACGGCTATTTAGAGTACCCCCTTGCTGCGAAAGCACTATACATTTACAAACATCCATGACTTCTCCGGTATTCGAACCCACGCCCTACGGCACCGCAGTCAGCGTCACTAACCACTATACCGGAAGAGCGGCTTATTAAGTAAATTTTAAGTTAATTAATTAACGTTTATCTTAAGTTTTAAAACTACACTTCACTTCAGTTAGAAATTTAATTCTTTTAAAGGAAGTAGTAGTAGCAGCTGTAAAAGATACATTTAAGTTGATAAATTTGCTAAAGTTTAATATTAGGTAAGCAGGGGCTTACCCAAAACCGAAAAACATGACAATGGGTCTATAAGACAAAAACATTTGGAAAACTCTGAGCTAAAAAAAAAAGAGTTCTATGCCATCACTGGTCGAAGAGTTCTCACAAAAGGGGGCTTGGGCTTGCAAAACCATAAAAACATCAATATTAATAATCGTACAAAAATATTCAAATATAGCTACTAACTTGGGATAGAGGGAGTACATATTAAATTATTTTAGAAGATGTAATATTTCATAACAATAAGTGGTTGTTACTACAATAGAATTGTAGTAGATTCCTTAACAAAACTGAAATAGCTGCGAGACAGATCAAATGCTTTGTGAAATACACCGAGCAAATTTTCCACCTCTGGTTTCTTAGATAGAATAATAATTTTCTAGATGTGCAATAATTTTAATTCAAGAAATACTTAAATAATTAAGCTGGAATATCAATATACAAAAAAAAAATTCTGTTCACAATTATCTTTAGAACAGATAAATAAATGAATTTGTTATGATCAGGAAAATATTAAGAGGATACAAAAGTGAAAAAATAATTAATTTAAAATATAGACATTTTGAAGTAAGATTTTATTTTATATTTTATCTCACTGCTGATCACTTAAAATGCTCTATTATGAAGAAAACATCAAACCGTGTGCTTTTCGCAATGGAGTCTTCAAATAATTAGCCTTTCAAAGCAAATTTTTAAAATGCGCACACAAAATGCTTTCTCTCTACTCACACATTTCTAGATTGCTTGAATTTCAATGCATTTCACTGTTCTATAGAGATAAGTATTTTTAAATAATTAGGAATGTATTAGTAGCAAAAAATATCGTGTCGTTGTGTCACTGAATTAGAAAATGCGTAATGGGTGTGAATCTCAGAAGTGTTCTTCATGTATACTGTACAACAGGGGTCGGCAACATATTGCATGGGGTACAATTCTCAGTGGCAATCTGCACTACTCTATAAATTTGCCAATTTTTGAATGGAGGAAAGTTGACAAATTTATAATGGACCTTATTTGATAAGCATCTTTAGAGTTATAGACATTTGCAGGCTTACGAAAAAATCTGAAAGATCACTCTAATGATAAATTTACAGCTATATTGTACATTATAGAATGTCATTTCTAGAGATTTAATTGTTAGAAGGAAGAAAATTGTATGTACTCTGCTTTCCGAGTTTAGCTCTACATATCTAAGTAAAAAATCTTTACTTCTTTTAAAAATGTTTCGAGAGTCTGCAAAGAAATTGTTTAACAATTGAATACTCAGAATCGAGTCAAATTGAAAGTCACGCATTTTACCCCTGACTTTTATATATGAAATTAGACCGGTGCAAGCACTAGGTTTAAATTTTTATTTGTCTTTGTTTTTAACTAAAATGAAGGGAAATACTTATATTATACGTTGTCAATTTCTTATTTGAATAAATATGTTTAAAAATACTTGATATATGTACAATTTAAATTAATTTTTATTTTGGTTGGAGAAATAATTATATATTCCACGCTGTTTCTTTTCATGTTAGAAATATCATCAAATGTTGCAAAATTAATATATAATAACACTCTAAAGCGATGTTATTGACCTCTATTTTCTAACTTTGCATGCATTTTGGTGGGAATCGAATTGTTTCAAAAATGTCCTACTGTGTGGCACGCTGAATCACATTGGTAGATTCGTTTGGAAGGCCAAAGCTAAAAATTTGCTGACCCCTGCTGTACAACATAAGAAACGACGCACCAAGATGGAGTTATTCATATGAGACGTCTTTGCATATACATGCCTTGTTAAAGAATATGAAAATTTTTAACTTTACAAAAGCGATGATTGTCTCACGGCCATCATCACGGCAGTCAACACGGCAGTATTTCTACGAGATCCTAAGCCCCATAAAGTTACCTTTCATTTTACATGGACTCCTGGGCTCACATTTCAACAGGATAATGCCTTGCAAATACGCTTGTTTTTTTACCTTCTCCTCACTTCTCTGACCCCTGGCGATTGCCAGATTTCCGCCCAATAGCTCTTGTTTTAACTCTGCTGAATAGGCCCCTCCAACTAGTCCCTGGGGGGGGGATTACCCTTATCCAACTTGCTAATAGGAGCATAAGTTACTAGAAATCCCACTGACAAATATCTTCCAACTCGAAGAGTCAATTATCAGTCATATAGGTTTACAAAGAATAAAAGAATAATATTAACGTCACACTGTAAAGCTGCTTGAGGGCTATCGGTGACGGACTTTGTAATTCTGAACCTTGGTCAAGTGACGAGGACTACTCCTTAACTGGCACCCCTTCTCCTAACTTCCACACCAATGGGAGGACATTTGAGTCTCGGCAGATTTAACGTGCAGTGGCATCTTCTACACTGCTGGCCTTCAGCGGCACTAGGCTCAAACTCGGGACTATGAAGCTACAAGTTCATGGCCATATAGAATTGCAGAGAAAAAAGAGGTGGGCAAACGCATTCTTGAACTTTTTTTTATTTTTGCTGTATTTTCTGAATAAAATATTAAATTGTTAATACTTTTAGTCTTTTGTTCTTGATAAAAGTATATCTTATCTACCGATTTTCAACTCAACCGGATAACTCTAAAACACTTTGGTGCTTCACCTTACATGTTATGGAGTGTAACAGGATTGAAAAGTTTATAAAATTACACGCTAATTCAAGAATCTCTTTTTCCTTTTGATTTATAAAGCAAATAGTACTGCTAATGTGATTGTGTCGTCAGAGTTAATAATTTTAGATAAATAAAACATTGCATTACTTTAAAAATGTTAAGCATGTCTTTAGAAAAAGATTCCTACAAGTAGGGAAATTAAAGTTGATTGTTCAAAAGGCCATAACAAATACTATTTGACCAAAAGGCAGTGAAAAAGGCAAATAATTTGGAGTATTCTTATTTAAAATTCCAAACCTCTTCATAAATTATCCCGTTCTTTTTAATATTCAAACACTTCAGCATGCAACATTGAATATTTTATTTTTGAAATCGAATTAATCTCTCTAGGCTCATCTACAATAGAAACTTCTCTTACAACCAAGAAATATTTTTCACAGCAGACCTCGTTCTTCTACAAGAGAAAGAAGGAAAAAAAAGACGTAAAACATTGTTACCGATCACGAAAAGCAGTTATTGCCAGGCAGTACAATAAGCTCCAATTATAGTCATGACTGAATACCCTTGAAGAAACAAATAAAACTCATTCTTGCTATTTTCAATACTTGAGCAATAAGTAAAAGAGGAGTAAAAAAAATGGCGAAGATTCTCTCCAACAAAAAAAGCAACCGTTTATCGGGCGTAAATCAAGAACGAACATTTTCGCTTACGAAAAGGAGAGCACGAAAAGGATAATTTTTTTTATAAATATAGTTTTTTTCTTCTTCTTGTTTTTTCTTTAATTGCCTAGAGGAAAAATCTAAAAAATTATGTTACAATTTTCGCCAGTTCTTTTTTCTTCCTTTTTATCACCGCTCGCGGGTAACGGTTCTATCGCGTGATTGTTTTTGTTGAAGAATTTGGAATATTTTTTCCCTCGGCTATCTTATTCTCTTTATTATCTTTGCAGCTGCATAATGGCTAGTGTGGGGAGAAAAGATGATAAGAATCCTTAAAAACAGAAACTAGGCACTACTGCCATGTTTGTCTTCTGAAATAAGCCACTTGTATAACGTAGATCATTATTTATAAAAGGTGATTATTATTTTTGCAACACTGTCATAATATTTTACGAAGATCCTCACATATTATTCGGCATTTACTGATATATAATTGCCTTTAAAATGCGATGATAAATTTCCATCAGTTGATCAAAATTAGCTTCCAATTTCTTTATTATTTTATTTAGTTGTTTTATTTGTTATTTGTCTTAAGAATTTCCTTCTGTATTATAAGCATTTGATTGCGATATATCGCAATTTCACATTGAAATTAAAAAGAATTGTTTTCTCACACATCCGTGGTCATTAAAATTGCAGCACCAAGAAAAAGGCATGATACAAATTGAAATTTGCATTAAAACAGATAATGGAATGTGTGAACGATAACCATTTAAACGCAACTGAATGATGCAGGAGGGTGAGTGAGTGAATATTAACGTCACACTGTTCAGCTACTCGAGGGCTTTTGGCTACGGACCTCGTAATTTTGAACCATCGTCAAGTAAGGAGGACGACACCTGAGCTGGAACCCCTTCTCCTAACTTCCACACCACACACCACACCAACGGGAGGACGTTTGAGCTCTCGATAGATTTAGCATGCACCGCTCCCCTACACACTGGTTCTTCAGCGGTACCAGGCTCAAACTTAAGACATGTTGGCCACGAGTCCGTTACCATGACCACTTGGCTACCACGCTGTGACGCAGGAGCGACGGACAGCTTCTCAAACTCTGTATAAATGAAAAGTTGCATAGTGAGTTTCCCATTCCAAAATAGTATTAGAATGTTGGCTGACTCTGAAAAGATCATGTTATGTCTTTTATAAGAAGAAGAAACAGCTACCAGCACGTTGCAAAATTCGATAGCGACGGATTTATATCTATTGAGAGTACAGTGTGTTAATCGTTCTGCGATATTGCTTCTCGCATAGGGAGGAATCCTTTGACTATCATGCGAATAAGGAATTGATGTGTTCTGAATATCAATGCAGAATCTCAAGTCATTAACCCCGGAGAGGACAGACATGTGGTCAGATTGGTCTTGAAGGATCGTACATCCAAATTGCCAGCAGCTTGTTCACAGCACGGACAGTGTAATGAAGTTTAGAGCAGCTAGGACTTTTTACTCAAAACCCATTATTGCATTTCTCTTGAAACTGCAGCATAGAAAGGATTAGCGACACTGGTACACCAAACACAGAATAACACAAGGTATAGCAACACATCATATTTTTCAGACGGGTACATGTTCTGCGTGCAGCATCATGAGTGTATCCATGTTTATCGTCACCGAAGAGAACATACGTGACTTGCTTGCATTCTATATCACCATATGGACCTTTCACCTGGGATGTGGTTTGGACAGTCATTTGGTACACAGCACTATCACTTCTTTTTCTCATAATTTGAAGAACCAGCATCACGTTTCTCAGATCTTCAAGTCGGTGACTGTGTCTATCATCGAGGCCTCGGTGACGTTATCTTCCCACAAGATTTCACAAGACCATATATTGCTCAGCGTATCTTGATCCACCTCGACACAAAGGGTGCTTGAATGCTTCCCTAACCAGCACATTCTCCAGATTTTTCACCATCTGATCATGGTGAGGCCACTACCACTCTCCAGCCACTACGATAGATGAAAGTGTAGCATAGATTTGAAGCAGCAGGGAATCTTGCCCACTTTTGTCATCCAAGCTAAGTTCGACGATCATTAAGGTATCCGACTACGTTCGGAACCGTGATTTTAAAAAAGCGCATAAATGGATAATTCTCATGATATTTAGTGTCACTTAGATTAGAATACATGTATAAAATTGTTTTAAGGATATTTTGACAAAAAAAACTATTTAAATACAATATTTCGACAAAAAATTAACTTATAGAATAATCTTTTTTTAAAATGTCCTCCTTCTGTGAAAAAGGCTTCTTCTACAATAATATTTTGCCTGTATATAGCTCAGACCTCTGTACAGAGGCTCAACTATGACTTTTGAGAAATTCACATTATTTTCAGAGTTATAATCCATTGAAATATATATAATTATCGGCGTTTTTTTCTTAAAATTGCTCCCCTCTGTTATCGTAAAATATGGATAAGCCCACTTCTAAGTTATATATTTCAAAAATTCTAGTTGAGCCTCTGTAGAGAGGTCTGAGCTATATAGAGGCGAAATATTATTATAATAGAAGCATTTTTCACAAAAAGAGAATATTTTGAAAATGGGTCAATGTTCATTTTTTGTCAAACTATTGTACTTAAATAATTTTTTATTTTAATACTATTCTTAAATTAATTTTATATAGATTTTCTAATCTAAGTGACACTAAGTATCATAAATATTATCCATTTATACGCTTTTGCACAATGACGGTTCCGAACGTAGTCGGATACCTTAATTGAATTAGAATAGTTGCATGAGGTGACAGTTATGTGTACTGATGCCTATGTATGCCCAAATTACCTACAAATGTAATCAAGTTTTCTTCCTACTATGGTGTATATGCACAATAAATAAAGCTTTGTTTCTTGATGCGACTTATACATGTTGTACTAACGTCACATTATAAAGCAAAACGAGGTCTCTTGGAGACGGACCGCGTATTTTTTAGCCTTTGTCAAGGGATCTCTCTGAACTGGTACCTCCCTCTTCTAACAACCATACAATACTAATGGAAGGACATCGAGCCTCGACTGATTCAACGTGCATCGGCCCCCTCTACGAAGAGTGTTTTCAGTGGCACTACGCTCAAACTTATGACACTCCGGCCATAAGTTCGTAACAATAACCACTAGACTATCATGACCATAAGGTTTGTTACTGGCTTTCCTAGTGGCACAACTTTAATAATCAGTAGTATAAAAGTTTGCTAACCATTATTGATCATTTTATGATTTGAACTTTTATTAGTTACTTTACCTTACATCTAGCAACAGAATAGGAAGATAAATCTTTCACCACGTGCATCATCTCATCGGCATTACAAGTTTTAAGAATAAATCCATTTGATTAAATTCATTGTTACTTTTTATTTATTTTTCTTTCGTTCCATAAGGAAGATAATACACTGAAGTGCCACTGAGTTAAGGATAACAAGGGCTATGCAAATTGTGTAGCGCTGCGCCTCATTTATGCGCAAGTGAGGGCTCTGAGGTAATTCGAATATAGCCCGTACTGTGATTGTTCTAATTTAGTTGTTGGAATTGTCAGTATGGGTAAACTGTCTGATTCAGACATCTTCGATAGCGAACAAATCTTTGGTGCACGACGCATGGGCCATTCAATTTCCGAAATCGTCAAAATTACCGATTGGGCAAAATGCGAAGGGCAATTACCCTTGACAGTGCGTGGTGAAGAACGGCTTAGACGTATTGTTCGAAGCCAAACATTAGCTCAAATTACCTCCCAGTTGAATGATAGTGCCAGTTTTACCGTCCGTAAATGGATTGTGCAGAACTCGCTTCGCCGTATGGGTTTCGGGAGTTCAATGCTCTCCATGAGGCTGCACGTCTTGTCTGGGTAAAAGAGCACAGAGTCTGGATTGTAGAGGACTGGAAACGAGTAGCATGGAGTGAAGAGATAAGTATAGATTCCGACTGCTTAACGTCGGCAGGTGGCTGAGAATTTGGCGTCAGGCTAATGAAGCCATGTATCTTGCATGCCAGGTTGGAACTGTACAAGGCTTAAGGTGGCTCAAACATGGTTTGGGGTGTTTCTTCGTGACACTGTTTCGGATCTTTGAGTGCGTGTACCAAACTCTCCCAATACCATTCGGCACGTAGAGTTGCTGATCACATCCATCCGTTTATGCTGTTCTGTTATCCTCACGGTGTGATGGGTTCATCGTGCTTTCTATTAATTTTCCTCATGGGTACTTTGGGGCCGAAAAAAGCAAATTCTTTCCAACCAAATCCAGAACAGAAGCGTGATTATTCAAATTAGAAACCTTTTAAATAGTAGACATTTAGCGTAAGTGAGGTGACCTTTTGGGAAGTGATTATGCTAGTCGGAGTTTAAGCGTGTAAGCTGAAGTAAGCCGATAGTCCAGTGTTAAGCTATCCATGACAGTGTGATAAAGTTCAGACCACCACCTGGCTCTTGGTCAGAACCAAATAGAAAGGTTAAAAAGGGTAGAAAGGAAACTCTTGCATATAAGAGATCTTTCATGTCTGGGTCTGGAAGACCAGAGAGGAAGTATAGAAAGTGTACAGGACATAAAGTTGATAAAAGAACATTAACTTTGACCAATAGTAACGATGTACCCCAATTTAGAAAGAGATTCCAAACAGAGGAAACAATGATGCCAAGTACCAGTGGCTACAACTTGCGACCAAGAAGAGGTGCAAAGGTGGAGTCCCGACCAGCCAAAGAGAAGAGGACACAACAAGGAGGACCAGTTCGATCCAGAAGAAGCAGAGAGAAACAACAGTACAGCCCCTACGCTGAGGAGCAAAGAAGGTCAAACAGCAGGAATACGAGAAGCAGAAGAGGTCAGCAACAGCATTGCCAGGAGAGGACAGGAGGAACGATCAGTCAAAAATCCAACTCCCTTGAAGTCCTAGTAGGAGACGTCAACTACAACACTTAAGAATCAGGTTGTATGATTTCACTATATATTTTTCTGACAGGCAGTCAGGAAAATTATTGCAAAACTCATTTTGGTTATTTAAAAATTTTTTAAAAAGGCAAAAGTTGACACTGCAATGGGTGCATTTTTCTAGATTAAAAAATAAACTTTTGTTCTTGTAAAATTTTTCAAAAATTTTTTTTAGGAGAAAACAACTGTATAATGTATATTTGTTTACTGCTTTGTATGACTTCGCTGAGATGCGATTATTCCTTGGGTTGTTTGTTTTAAGTGATTATTGGAAAAATGTTTGTAATTGTATTATATATATATATATATTGTTGTATTGATTCATATTAATGTGCATCTGGTTTTGGAAACGCAGCGTAGACAGATTATTAACAATAACACTAACAACGCTGCGTGATTAGAGGGGAATTTTATTTAGAAAACCAGATGAGGTGTATATATGAAAAATAGTTGCCACTTAATGATTGTATATGAAGTATGGAATTTGTAAAATGTAATTGTATGGTGTGATATTGAAAGAGTTTTTCTTTCAGGTTGGCTGACCCTGATGATTGTAAAAGTGCTGATTTTTTTTACGTCTGAATAGTAAGCCCTAAAGGCAACCATGGAAATACATTGTACGGATGAAAAGTGAAATAGTTTTAAGTATTTTTAAATATGCTAAGTTCGGTATGTGTATGGACTTGATTTTTTTAACCAGAAGCTCTGTGGTTTTTTTCCCTGTGTTTGTTACCCGAATGGGATACACCTTAATAAATATGTAAAAGTGAATCTGGGATAATTAAATAACATAACTGATAATTTTGGTATAGTTATTTGAGTAAAATTATTGTGTCTATTGAAAATTAAAGTTAGGAGGGATATTGAAAGTTAAAACTTGAGACGAATTTTGAAAGATAAAATTTGAGATAAATTGGGAAAGATAAAACTTATGCTCGTAATTTCTTAAGGGCCATTAAGACCCTCGAATAAATCACGTTTTGCTTCTTGGAGGGGATTGTGACGGGCTCATCGCGCTTTCTATTAATTTTCCTCTTGGGTTCTTTGGGGCCGAAAAAGGCAAATTCTTTCCAACCAAATCCAGAAGCGAAGCGTGATTATTCAAATTAGGAACCTTTTAAATAGCAGAAGTTTAGCGTAAGTGAGGTGGCCTTTTGAGAAGTGATTATGACAGTCGGAGTTTAAGCGTGTAAGCTGAAGTAAGCCGATATTCTAGTGTTAAGCTATCCTTGATAGAGCGATCAAGTCAAGGTGGATACCATACCACGCGAGATAAAGAAAAGTCATTTAAAGATTCGAGTGTGTTGCAGTTACCTAGGATATTAAGGTAGGATCGTTCAAATTAATATTAGGAGCTGTGTTTAAACAGAGGTTAGGAGTAAGTGGTTAAGTTAAATATAGTGGTCAGGATCGCACTATTTGGTAATACGTATTGTGTGTTTCTTCACCTCAGATCCTCTGAGTTAACATATAACATGTATAGTGTTTAAGTTAAGATCTTAATAAAGAGATATTAAGATTATGGTAACGCCTGGTTCTTCATTCACTCCCACACCCCTAGTTCACGAAGATAACTTAAAAGTAAGGCATCACCCTCGGGAGAACGGTAATGGAGTTTCCCAGCAAGACAACTGTACCTTTCACAAGTCTCGGTTGGTTACTAACTCGTTGGATAAACATTCATCTGATTTTTCTGTCATAAATTGGCAACCTAGAAGCCAGACTTAAATTCTGTTGAGTATCCTTGGAATTTTTTGGAACAAGGTGTGAAAGACTATCACATTGCACTAATGAACCTTACTAAATTATGAACAGCTTTTGCCAAAATTTGGCAAGTCATTCGCATGGAACGTTTTCAGAAACTTGTTGAATCTATGTCCTGTCGTGTGGCAGCCGTTATCACGACTAGAGGAGGCCTAACTCATTACTAGGGAGGTATCCCTAATTCAGTTGTACTTCAGTGTACTATCGAGGTATAGAACTTGTATTTGTAAAGAGTAATACACAATTTTCTTGAAGCTAGGTTTAAAAATTTAACTGCTTGAGGGTTAACAATTTAACTCAATTGGAGCATTTTTAGATTTCGCTATAATTGCAAATTTCACTGTAAAGCAATTTCTTCGCGATTGAATTTCTGTCTTCTCTTAGTATGAAGAGTTAATGATTGCAGATTGGATATAGAAATTTACAATATTAAATACAAAATTTACCTCAATAAATTTATAGTAGTCAGAACTCGATATCCGAAGAATGAACAAGAAATTTTTCTTAGCAATTAGTCCTTTGTTAATGTAGGGACTGCAAGAAATTCCCTAATGTTTTTATGTATTTGTAAAATTTGTATACGTCACTTAAATTTATAGACTATAAGAATAACTAATATAAATTCCAAATAAATGTTGTATTGAGTTCTACAATATTTTTTTGATGTAGTATTAAATTTATTAATGATATATTTTAGGCGGTATAGAGTTTCTGCCTACGATAATTCTTTCTAAAGTGGTATCGAGTTCTACCTGCTCGTGCCATAAATTCTGATACCAAATTTTGAGATCGTCTGGTGTGACTCAAGCGCAGCAGATAATTTTAAATCTCAATGTTAGAGATAGTAAGCACTATTTTACAAAAATCTTTCAAGCATGTTATTTTAAATCAATCCCAGTAGAATGAACGTTAAACAAATGTGTGCCGCAGTTTTTCTTTAAAAAAAAATAAGATTCTGCTTAAGGCTCTTAAGACATTAAATGGTTATTCATTTATCGAACAAACACGAGACTTTCTGATGCCAACAGCAATGCAAATCATAAAACATGTTTTTTAGGGTCTCAATGTGAACACCAGCTCTCTTCAAAACTGCCAGGGAGTTATTTCGTCGAAATCCTTTCCAAAGGAAGACTCTTCTTACTGAACAGATGAAGGTACCAGAACAAAACCATAAGGCACTTGCTCTGTCTTCGGAAGTGAGTTAATTGCGATTAATGTAGGGATTGATGCTCTCATGTCTTACGATTGGGATTTTGGAGAGCTATGGATTTTATCAGACAGCCGCAGTGCATTACAACATCTTAGCGGGTGGTCCTCTGCAAACGATGAAACAAACGCTTCTATTTTACTCAAACTGAGGAAGATCTCTTAGACCCACGACGTCCACCTCCAGTGGATACCATCCCATATTAGCGTTAGAGATAACGAAATTGCTGATAGACTGGTCAAGGAGGGTAGTGAGAGTGATACGGCTACTGCAATTATTCTCGAACTTTCAATACTTGCGACCCAATATTCAATCCTAATTTTCATCGCGCCCCCTCCATTCAATAACAATGTATTGAATTCAATAATACGATACTTTGATGCTAAAGCTACAATAGGATTGAAACCTCCTCTTCAGTTTCACCCGCCCATATATACGTCTCGCTCAGATAAAACTTTATTTTCCCTGGAGGAATATATACTTCTGTCAAAAATACGATCTTTTCTTAGCACTGCTATCCATAAAATTATTCCAAAGGTTTCGGAATGCAATAAAGGGACAGTGTTTGCGAAGTATGTACTTATTTCAGAGGATTTGCTTATTTATTCCTTTTCTCCCCACCCCCACCCCAATATATCACATAAGCATGCCTAAGTGGAAAATGGTGACATTGGGGAGCGAATCGCATAACTTTTAATCGGCAGTTAAGGGATTAATTATAATCTGCACAAAAAAATTATCAAGATAAGTATCCCTTTTTGCATACAGTTTTATATATGACACAACCATGGTTCCACTGGTAATTATTTACTTGTTCTTAACTTAGTATTGTTAAATTAATTATGAAATACATTGTACAGTACTGATACTTTTATAAGTGTACTATATTCTGTGTAAATGTGTATTCTATTTTTGATTATGTCAGAATGTATTTTTTGTTTACTTTCAGTAAATTAGCATTTTTTTTAAATATTCTTTTGTTTTCGACTTTTCAATATGCTCGCTCCCCCCTCGTACAGTTATCCCGCCCCTCAAGGTGGGTGCTCCCCACAGTTTGAGAAACGCTGGGCTACTGGGATTTCACTTACTTATCAAGAACTGTACTGAAATAAAAGATCTAAATTCAAATTGATATGGCGTAGTCCACCTGTACAAGAGTGGTACACAAAAACATCCGTTGACTCTTTGCTCGAAATCAAAGGTAACCGTGGCTCTCAGACTGCTCTGGCTAGAATGATAAGAAGCCAGCTGAAATGTCTATCCTATGGTAGTGGCAGAAAAATCCACACCACTTGTAAAAATTGTTTTGACACTCCAGCTTATACTGATCAGATTCTCGAATTTTATAAGGGGGACTTAACATCCAGTAACCTTATTATTATAAATGTTTTGGCGGTCAACAACCCTTTCGAGCTGATGTGACATAGGTCAGATCTTCCGGGATAAGAGACAACTACAACAACTTACCACAAAGAAAAATGTGCCGCATAGCAAATTAAGACCTTGGATCAAGAAGCTATCGAAGAATCTGCCATTTTCTCTTACAAAGAATTTAAAGTGGCAGAGGTACCTGAAATCAAAAGAACTGTTATGGCGGCTTGTTCATAACGGCCAAAGACGAATGTTTACCCAATGAAAGAATTTCTGAGATTGAAGAATTTTAGAACTCTAAGAAAGACCTTGTACGTGCAAGGAATACAAAAGAAGCTAACGAAAAAGAGAAACAAAATGCATGCAGAAAACTTATCATTCGGTATTTGTAATGATTTGGTGTTATGTCAACTATAAAGGCATCTCAGTGTTTCATTTTTTCAAGAAAAAAGTGAAAACCACATTAAAAGATAGTTTCAACTCAAAGGTTGCAGGTGTAATTTTGGACACCGAATCATCAGATATTGAAATAAAAACAATCACTTTTATTTAAGTCTAATCAATTTATAATCAATAAAGGATTGTAGACCGAGGGAGCAATTTAATTTAGTTCCCTTTCTTAAGCTTATTAGACTATTAATTATACACTTATCTCAACTGATAATAGAGCACCTATTTGATCTCTCCTAGGCTGGCTGTATTCTTATTATAAACCTCTTCCCTACTTCATCACACTTGAATGATAGCGTAAGGACTAACTCTAACACACCCATTGCCAAGGTTTAAATAGCACCCAAATGAGCATAAGATCAAGTTCTCTCTATGAAAGGCAGATTTAAACTCAAACCACAATTAAAGGAGAATTCCCCTAGAGGATTAATAGAAGGGCCGCAGATAGAATCCGTCACAAGTTTTTCAAGACTCTCTCATTGAACCATTAGTGAAGCCTCTGAACCTGTTCAATGGAAACGATAGGACTCTTCAGTAGGACTCCTGCTCATAAGACAAAGATGATGCATTGGTGGTTGAGAAAGAAAGTGTCTCATTTCATATAATTAGAAGAATGGCGGTTCGAGAGACCGAATTTAAATCCATTCAATTATAAACTGGGGGCCAGTATTGGAACAAAAATGCGCCGAAAATAGCATTCCAGTAAGAACAATCTGAAACGTTCTTGAAGGAAAACAGCAATGGAAAAATTCTCATAAACGTAATGAATGCTTTGATAGATGGTTGGCCAAAGAGGTTTCGAGTACGTTCGGAACCCTGATTATGCCAAAGCGTACAAGCGAATATTTTTTTTAACATTTAGTGTCACTTAGACTAGAATACACGTATAAAATATTTTAAGAATATTATTATAATTAAAAATTGTTTAAATGCAATATTTTGGCAAAAAATGAGCTTAGAGTTACCTATTTTCAAAACATTCTTCTCTGATGAAAAATGCTTTTATAATAATAATATTTTGTGCTTAGATAAAGTAAGGACTTCTCCAGATGGCCTGAACTATAATTTTTGAAAAATTCATTTTATTTTCAGAATTATTACCAATTAAAGTAATTATAGGTGTGTTTTTAGTTATAAAATTTCTCCAGTCTGATGTATTAAAATATGGATAAATCCACTTCTAAATTACATGTATCAAAAATCCTACTTCAGGCTCTATACAGAGGTCTGAGCTATGTATAGCAAAATATTATTATTGTAGAAGCATTTTCCATAAAAAGAAAATGCTTTGAAAATAAGTAATTATATGTTCATATTTTGTCAAATTATAGCATTAAAAAAATTTTGTTGTAATAATTAACAATTTTAAATGTATATTATAATCTATGATGTCACAATATATTAAAAAATTATTCGTTTTTGCGCTTTTGTTAAATCACGGTTCGGAACGAGGTTGTATTACCTTAAAGTCCATGTGAAGTCAAAAAATGATCACTTTGAATAAAAGATGTTATGTGTTAAATTTAGACATAAGATAAAACTGTAAAATGATTTAGTTTTTAATTTTATTGTGAAGTTTTTTTATTTTAACTCCTTTATAAATGTATCAGACCTTCTGGCACAACCAGATAGTATCGAGTCCCCCAATAAATTCTTAATATAGAATATCGAGTTCTACATTAAAAGTAATATTAAAGTTTGAGTCAACACATTATTTTCCTGAATTAAATTGTCAATCTAATGATACAGAGAAATGCATTAAAATTATACAAGTAATGTGTATTCAGTTATCTGAAAACTTACGTATTACAATAAAAAGGAGCGCTGAAATAACTTGTCGATGGAAATGAGTTGATCAATCCAAAAATATACTGTATTGTTACGTAAAAAATTTAATTTTTTGAATTTCTACAGGCAACAATTGAGATATATTTATAATGAAAATAACAAAATCATGGATGTATATAGAACAATTTAAATACATTTTGTTGTTTTTTTCTTGCCAAAGAAAACAACTGATGAAAAAAACCCCTTAATTTATATTTCTCATTTTTATGGTAGGAATGAAAAGAAGAGGCTCGTATATTCCCTTGCATAGATTCAATGAATGCAATCAGCAGTTTTTAAGAAAAGGAAGGATATTCTAATCTAACTAAAAAATTTTCATACATTAAACTTTAAAGATGATTAAGAGCTCCCAACACCAGTGGCACACACAAAGGAGGGGTCCTGGGGGTCCGAACCCCCCCCCAAAGCCCTTGATTTTTTTCCGATTGATTGTAATTCTAAGTATATAGTACGTAAAATTTAACTAAGTATTTGCTATTAATGATTAATTTTATTAATTAATGCTAATTATTTATTCAATAATTAGTTTTTCACTGTGTTTTGTTCCCAAAAATCGACAAAATCAAAAGGAGCATGATACAAGATTGATGAACTTTCGACCCCGGATCCCTCCCTTGAAAAATTCTTGTGTGCGCTACTGCCCAACACACATACACTTTTTTAGTGATTATTGCATGCCGTGTTTACAAATCAAACAGTTATATAATTTGAAGTGGAAAAACAACTCAACTTAGCATGATAATTGGATTTTAAGCTTTACGTTAATAATAAAACAAAAACAAAATTCCATCTTTTTTTTTTTTAAATCATAAAATATGATTTAGTCCATATATTCTTTTCTGATTAAATGGATTATTCAATACAGTTCAAATTAGTTTCCCAACGTATATTTTAAATAGAGGATACAATTAAAGAAGTATGCATAATATATAACAAATAAGAAGTAGGCATTTCATATCGCGATTAAAGCAATCGTTGTATATGAAATATCGTTAGTCTTTTTCAGATACTGAAATAACTTTTTATTGGTTGTGTTTTATCTCCTGATTATCACGTTCTATTAGACAAGGAAGAGATACGAAAAGGGATTGTAATCTATTGATTAATTGTACTGTGATATCGACAAAGGGATATCAGATTCCGAGAAATAGGTCAGAGCTTAAGCAGTGACACACTCTCTAGAGCAGTGGGCTCCAAACATTTTTGATTGCGTACCCCAAAATAGAAAAGAAAAGTACCCATGTAATTGTAAACCAATTATTTGAATACTCTCTAGCAAAGTATCAAATCAATACACATGTACAGGAAGTGAAAATTTACATTACCTGTATAAAAGAAATTGAATAGAAGAAGGCACATTTATGAAAATCTGATCTAATGAGCTGCAGAGCAATTAGGTCACACACATCATCGCCATCTCCAACAGATTTTCCGAAAAGGTTTTAAATGAAAAAAAAAGTTATATGGCAATTTTATTTCAATGAGCTCTGAAAACAGTAACATAATAAAATATTACATTTTGTATTGCTTTGTGAAATTTAATTTGAAGTATTCATTATAGAGAGAAAAGTATGTGTGTTATTTTATTATTTATTTTATTATTTATTATTTTTATTGGACTGCAGTGTGTAAAG
>BMAV01007039.1:180536-196452 GCA_019973955.1 Trichonephila inaurata madagascariensis
TAGATGCTATAGAATTTGTGTCTTTGTATCTTATAGATGCTATAGAATATGTGTCAATCTGTGATAATTATTTGTAAATAAAAAGTAATTTTTTTACTAAAGCTGAGTAATCTACCCAGAAATGAAGTAAACTAGGGGTCACGACGTCCCAGTACTGTTATATATCTGAAAAGAAAAAAAATTAAAAACAATTATATCCTGTGTCAACAAATATGACACCAGCACATCGTCAATTTGTACACTGTGGTTAAATCTACTATTTCCTTGTGATAAATTTTCGGAAAGTGGAATAAAACATTGCAAATAATGAAATAATTACACCGAGTAACCAATATGTGTGTCTACATGTACCTATAACTTAAGAAGCTTATTGAAAAATGGACTTACTTCGAAGAATCCAACACAAGCCAATTGATATTTGCTCCTAACATTTATGAATTGGAACAGAATGTAAAATTCTCAATTATTTCTCTTCATACTACCGGGACTTTTTCTCTCGCAAATTGAAATACCAAAAATAAAACTTCAAGTGCTTGATGGAAGAATCCTCTGAAGAGAAATTCTTATTTTGGCTACGGTGACCTAGTGGTCAAGGTAACGGACTCGGGGCTGACGTGTCATGAGTTGAGCCTTGTACCGCTGAAGACCCACCGAGCAGAGGGGCCCAATGCAAGTTAAATCTATCTTGTTTCAAAATTTTGTCGTTGACAGTGTGGAAGTTAGGAGAGGGGGAGTGACAGTTCAGGTGTCATATTCGTCACTTGACCATGGTTCAAAATTACGAGGTCCACCGACAAAACCCTCGTGTAGCTGAATAATGTGACGAAAATATTTACTCACTCACTCATTCAGATTTTTATTGTCTAAGACTCAGCTCAAAATAGTGAGCTGAAGTCAGAGCTATTTTTCAAAGTCACCTACAGCTACCGTCAGGATAGACTCAGAAATCAAACACTCAAGCCTAACACTACTCTCTGAATATACCCCATTACTTAAATTGCCTCAGAGTCTATCACAAAAAGCACTTTTTTTAGAGAAAAAATACCTATCTTAGGAAAACAAAAGTTATCAACTAGGTGATATAAATGGTTTCTATGCATGCGGGGTAATAGAATCAACCTCGAAACTAGAGACTGCAGAAAACGACAACTTAAAATTCACCAAATGAAGTTCAATAATACAGCGGATGTGTATAAATTGTAGTAGCAGCTAGATATTAATTCCTTTTCAATGAACTGTTTAAAGGACAACCAAGCATAGATCTTCAAACACGAAAAGAAGGGCATTTCAATTCCTCCTGCCTCAAACCGAAAGTTAAAACACAACAGTTGAACCACTGAAGTTCTTCTATAGAGTTGTTGATAATAATTTTACTATGAGCTATTCCTCAATCAGATACAATTATCCACATGCGCATACTCTAAGAAACCAGCTAGAATAAACGTAAAAAATCAAATTCCTTACAACTCTTAACCACAATACCAGAATTCAACTATCGAACGTTCTTAACCTTTTAGGTGTTGAAGTTGCTAATGCCACCTGATTGGCAGTACCAGATCAAGACCCACGAAATTCATCACGGCATAGGGCTAGGTCGTACGCCTGTCGTTAACCTTAACTTTAAGCACCATACAGGTAGCAGTACGATTTGGCTCGGTTCCACACCAATTTTGAGGGAGAACATCCTGTGGGAGATCAGGGATCCTTTCTACCTTTCTTCCCCTTCCCCCAACCTCACAAGAGGACTTGCGGCTCAACGTCTATTTATATTACCCCCTATGCCGCAAAGGCACTATACTATGAAGGGTGCCTCAACCTTTTAGTAAATAAATTATTCAACTGTGTGTTAAATACAATTATTCAATCTTGCTTACAATTATTTCCTCTTGCTTTCATTCGTTATCTCTAGCAGTGTGTTCAAATAAATTGAAACACATACAAAAATAGTTTTTAACCTCTCGTGAGTTGGTGAGGAAAAAGACCAAACATGGCGTCGAACTAGCTCCGTTTTCCACCAGATGACGATGGAGCGATCATTAGATCACCTGAGACGTCACGAAAGCGTTCGTGTAGGATATTGCTGATGATTCTTAAAGACACCCAAGAACTGAATTGGACTCGCAAGGCCTATAAATCTTTTAAGAGATATGTAACCTTATCATCGGGAATTGAAAATTCTCCTTTTTTTTGCAACGTTAAGGCTTTCGTTGGGAAATAATTACCCTACCCTAGTAAAGGATTTTATGGGCAACTACACACACTACTGTCGGTTTATTACCTCTGAAGAAATTTATTGCGAAAGTTTGAATTATATTCACCGCGTGCTTGTTGGCAGTTTTAATCACGTCGTTTTCGAATGACTGAGCAGTTAGATTGGGTCCATCTTTTGAAGAAGATTGGACTGGATTGTAATTTGAATGCGTTCAGTCTTTTCAACATTCTATTTACTTTTCATAATTAGTGTAAAAACCGTAACGCAGTAAATTTTTGTAAGAATTTCATGCTTCTGAAATGATACTAAAGTTGAACTAATATTCTAGTTTTAGAAAAACTCGAATGCAAACATATAATTTTCAAATGATTAATTTCAAATGAAAAGTGCTTCACGCATAGATTTTTTATTTATTAAAACTAGGTTGTGCCCTGTAAAACCCCCATTATACAAAGTATACTACTCTCTGTTCATACTCTTGGCTCAAATTGTAGAACTGTATTTTACATGTATTATGTTGTTCTATTAATTTGCAATTTCTTATAACTATTTATGCACGTTCAAGCAAATAATAGATTTATCACAGCATCGCAAAAAACTATATAATATATATAGAGAGAAATATTACTCTCTCTCCCTCTCTTGAAAGTATTCAGCATTACAAAATTCTCTGTTCTCACAATTTTGTAAAATGTTTTTGTATATCTATCTCACATAAAAACTAAGTTGTTCAAATAATCTATAACATACGCGGAAGCTTTTGTGATATATAACCTGTTACAATAATGGGAAAAATTTATTTTTGTTGTAATACATCTAAAATTGAAAATCTAGAATAAGATATCCTAAATGTCACTTTTGAAAATAATATTATGCATAAATGCATATTTTAAAGGGGGGGGGGCACCAGTTTCCTTATCATGACGAATTCTTAATTATCGTAAATTAATGTTTTAGTAAATGATAACTCACCAATTATTTTTTAACTGAAAAGCATAAAAAAATAATCGATTCATCCGATTTAATTAGAATAAATATACCAAGCTTTATTTTTAAACAGTGTAAATTTTTGTGAATGAGGTTTAAAAAAAGAGCTAGCACAAACTAACATAAAAAGGTTAGTAACTTATATATATATTGGGGTGAACATGTCAACAATACAAATTACATTTCAGGTATGTACCACACAAGGTTATACACGAGGGTGGTCTGAGAAGTTTCTCACCTCAACGTGAAGATGGAAGCACTTGTCAATAAAAGCTAGAGAATTTTGTTGCTCATCTGTTGACAGTTACTCATCAAAGTTTCAGCCATTTTGGACACGCAGTTGTTATGTAACAGTCGTTTAAGTGAGTTGATGTGAGTGTTTTTGTAAAAATGGACAACATCGAGTATCGAGCTGTCATTAAATATTTGTTTTTGAAAGGCAATACGCCTACGCAAATCAAAGATGAGTTAGATTCTGTGTATGGGGACTCTTCACCGTCGTTTACCACATTGAAAATTTGGGAAGATGAATTTAAACGTGGTCGTAAGAGCTTGGGAGATGATGAACGTTCGGGACGTCCAAATACTGCAACTACCGACAAAAATATCGCCTAAGTTCACCAAATGGTGCTATACGACCATCAAATTAAAGTGAGAGATAGCAGAGGTTATGAACATGTCAAAAGAACGTGTTTTTGTCACATATAAAATCATCATTTAGGCATGAGCAATTTGTCCGAACTTTCGGTGCCACCTTTGCTCACGTTAGACCAAAAACGTATTTGAATGAACATTCCCAATGCTCTTTTGGAGCAGTTTATGCGCAACAAATCCAAGTTTTGGAGTCGATTAATTATTGTAGATGAAACTTGGATACTCTAACATACGCCCGAAACAAAAATACAATCCAAACAGTGGACTGCAAAGGGGGAACCAGGTCCAAAAAAAGGAAAAACTGTTTTTTCGGCTGAAAGGGATGGCGACAATTTTTGGGAAATTCATGGAGTTATTTTAATCGATTATCTTCAAAAAGAAAAAAAACTTTACAAGAGCATACTACGCATCGTTACTTGACCAGCAGAATGCAGAACTAGCGGAAAAATGGTCCTATTTGCAGAAAAAGAAAATCCTGTTTCACCAAGACAACGCACCGTCTCACACCTCAGCGGTTGCCATGGCGAAAATCCACGAATTACGGTTTGAACTGCTTGACCATCCACCTTACTCACCAGATTAGCCCCCAGGAAACTTCTTTTTGTTCCCTCATCTAAAAATTGCACTCAGAAGACAGAGAATTTCGTCAAATGAAGAGGCAATTACTTTCGTGAACAATTATTTTGCAGAGGAAAACGCCGAATAATATTTGAACGGGTTACAGAAAGTGGAGCATCGCTGGAAGAATTGTGTAGAGTTAATAGGAGACTATGTTGAAAAATTAAGAAAAAATTCAGAAAAAATAACTTGTATCTTTGTTAGACCGGAAACTTGGCAGACCACTCTTGTATTATACGTTTTCACATAACTCCTTAGCAATTTCTTATTTTTCTATTTAGCTATACATCCTAATTTATTTTCCAATATTTTTTACAGTGCTCTGTTCTAGTATATAAGTTATGTTGTTGATTTGAAATAGGAATCATAAAATGAAGGTTTGGGGATATCGATGCGTAGATTTCAATATTCGATGGTTGATTGATTATAAGCATCGCATTTGGTGGCAATGAGCTGCGAAATGTTAAACCACAATTAAAAATGAAGACGCGACTCATGAATTACCACCCCACTCTCCAAACTTCCACTTCCGAACGTCTCGACAGCATCAGCTCTTCTACACGATCCGGACTACACGACTTAAGAAAAACAACTCTGGCCGCGAACATGACCACTTAGCTGCCGTGATCACTGAATATTGAAAGGGGCCAGCACAAAAAGTGTTTATATATGTTTCTCTTATGATTGGATCCCTATTTGAATGTATTGTGTTAAACATTTGGAAACAATCTACATCAGAATTTAAATGTTTGACGTCGTGTGAAAGTAGCTATAAAGATACAGAAGTATACATCAGGAAAAGAAAGAAGCCAAAATAAGGTAATTTGGCGTCAGCAATACTTGTGATAGTTGTAATGAAAACATACCCGAGTAGCAAATTAATTTCCAAAAAATCATCCTTTCCACGCAATCATTTGTTCCTCTCTATCATCCCATAAATATTCAAAGTTGCATCTTATCCATTTTAGAATTTAATTCGTTTAATTTCAAAGTGAGGTATAATGACTGTTTGAGAGCTTAAATGTTAATAGCAAAAAAAAAAAAAAAAAAAAAAATGGTTAGCAGCACGAAATTATGGGCTGAGTAAGTGTTTACAAAAGTCGCGGTAAAAAGAAATACGAGGGCTTATGGTGACGAACTTTGTAATTTGGAACTGTGGACAAGTGACGAGAACGACACCAAGAGCAGATACTCCCTACTCCGAACTTCTACATCGCGGCAACGGGAGTATTTTGAGTTTGGACAGATTTAATGCGCATCAGACCCTCTACATGGGGAGGGGGCAGTTGGGTCAGTTGCACTAGGGCTCAAAATCCTCACATTCCAGCCACGAGTTCGTGACCATGACCACTAGGCTACCACGACTACGAAATACAGGTATTATCAGGCTGGAAAATACCCACCGACACAAAGAGCAGAAAAATCTCTTTAGAGAAAAAAAAAAGCTTAGGAGGCTCTGAATTACCAAAAATGTAGCTATGTTGAATTTGAAAATCTCACGAGAGATGTTTTAACAATGAAGTGTGCATATTTAGGTCAGGTATCATTTTCTTCGCCTGTTAGAGGTTCAATTTTTTAATCTCCATCAATAATAGCTCTATAGATTAAAATAAAACGAAGATTGTTCGATGGTGATATTAGTAACTTTCTGGCAGCTCTTAAAGAGGCCGTCTAATTACATTAGGAATGGGTAAAATTTATTCATTAAATGGTCACACGATCAATGCAATCACGTGCTCTAAAAATGACACTAAACTTGTACCTGTTGTAAAACTTAGATAAAACTTCAAATTTGATTATTGGGTAAAGGTGTTCAACTGTTAAGTTACTTCAAGAAAAGTTTTTAAAAATTAAAAAAAAAACTATTTTATTATCTTTGTATTTTTTAATCAAGTAAATTTTGTTTATCTATGAGCGTTTTTATTGTTGACAAGTATGTATTTTTCAAAAGAAAGTTTCTGTATAAAGCGAAAGTTGGCAATAGCAAAGTGCATGAATTGATTTGCTGGGAACATGTTATTGCATTTATCATGTGATTATGACGTCACATGAATTTATGAACTGATTGACCAGAAACCGTGATTGCAGTTATCATGTGACTATTACGTCACAGGAATTTAGCCCATTAGTAAAAAATACTATTACAAAGGTTAACAGAATAATTTTTCAGGAAAACTCGTTGTCAAACCTAAAAGTTCTTGAATTTTGTGAGTTCGCCTTATAGGTTATTTTAACCATTCTTTGAATAACTTTTTTAGCAGGGCTTTGAACCGTAATTCTTTTCGTTCCGGTTCAACTAAAAAAATATATATCTGTTCAGTTCCGGCTTTCATTCCGCCAAAAATAATGGTTGCTGGTTTTTTTCTGAATGATTAATTTTATTCTATATATGCCCTTATTAGCACTAAAAATATAACAAAGTATCAGTAACAAAAAACGTAATTGTATCAAGATTTAGAAGATTTTATTCTTTTTTAATTGGTACATTATATAAATTGACACAATTAACCAGAAAGTACTTTACGTGCATTGAGCAGAGAACGGCGAGCATTACCATTGTTATCCATTATCAAAATTATGGTTGACATTTAGGATCATAATTGTGGTTTGTCAATCTAAACAGTCTATACAAATATCAGTAGATGATCGCATGCTGAGTTGTGAAAAATATATAACTCAGTCTGATATCTTTCTTAAGAAATCATCTATGATTCTAGTTTATTCAACTGAATTAAATATGCCTTCTACAAGTAGTTTCGATTGAAAATGAAACAGAAAAGTTCCAGAGAACATATAAAAAAAAGAGAAAATCGAGAAGCAATGTACATGTAATGTTGATAATCATATGGTTGACATTAAATTAGAAAATATCAATATGTTGATCACAGTATAACAAAACGACTGAAAATATATCGAACCGAAATAAACCGATTTTTTTTTCAGTTCAGTCCCAATTTTCATTCTGACCAAAATAACGGTTTTTTCCGGGTTTCGGTTCAGTACCGGTTCGAGGCCCTATATTTAGAGAGCGGATTTAATATTCCCATGCATTAAAAAAGAACTCAAACCATAATAACAAGACATTATGTTGAACAGAATAACACTAGCTTGTATTACGTATTGTTGTCTGAAATGAAAAATATTCTCTTCTTATTCAGATAATATTTTAAAGCATATCACACTCCCGCATAGACATTAGTTTCCTTTTTTTTCAAACCGATTCTCAATTTTTGTTAATACATACCATTAGCAACTTAACGCTCAGCTAATACTTTCCGTTCCAATGAAGATTTAAAACCGGAATCGTCAGAGCCATAGAGAGGCTGACTTAGTGCCTAGCTGCAAAACGGAGATTGTTCTGCCCGAAAAATTGATTTTCACTTAGGGCCAGTGAGTTGGTCCGACCTTTTTCCGTTTTTGAAACCGGCAGCGGCAAAATGGTTTCCCATTCCCTCCCCATTTCGAAGAGGAGAGAAAAATTTCCCTAACAAGAGAAAGCTTTTATGCGTTTATCTTGTGGGTAATTACAGGAAGAGGAAGTAGTTTGACAATGGCCTGCCCGTTCATTTTCTCAGAATTATGAACCGGGGCTAGAATGTTTGATAGATGAAACGGCCCGAAAGAAAATAGTTGAAAGATGGTTGTTGGTTTGAAAAATATTTATCTTAAAAGAGTTTAAAATCCCTACAATCGGAAGAGGTCAAATATTGATGCATGTTCCGCTTCTTTGTTTTTAAAGCTGTTTGTGAATTTTTAAAGTTTCTCCTCTGTTTTACACAAGCGTTTATTTTCAATAAATCACCGGAACGTTTTAACAAAGTGGCATACACAATAATATTTATATCAGTACAGGACATTTTTATTCATTCTCCCATTTTTATTTCATATTCAATCTATTCTTATCTATAAATCTTTATTTATTTTGATTAATTATTCAATATTTGTCAGTGGAGGGAAGTATTTGTATATATATGGAATATCCAATTCTGCCATTGTTTCACATATTTACTGCAAATGGCGCTGGTGTGTCACCATAATGAACATTTGTCGCCTGCTAGAATGTTAATAAAGGGGAATGACATTGAAGACACGTTTTGTAGCCAAATATCTCCAAGATGCCAAATTTTGGTAGAAAAATTCTATACCCCTAGAAGAACCCAAAACAGTTCAGGATAATTCTTTGACAAGAAAACTTTAGAAACTCATAGAATGTTCTTTTAAGTTTAGATAAGAGCGACGCAAAGAAGAATAATTGGAATCAAACATTTGACAGCGACTGTGCACTTCATTTCCCCTACACAAATTTATAACAACAGATTTGAATTGTTATGATTTTTAATTCGTCTGAATTTTAAATCTTTGCTATTAAAGAATCATACGGATGTTAGAATAAAATATTTTGAAACTATAGGACAGCTCTAGTATAAATTACGATTTACTTCCAAAAGAATCTATCACCCCTTAACTGTAGTCCAGAATTACGAGGTTTGGCCCCAATAGCCCTCGTGTTTCCTTATAGTGCAATGCCAACATAATTTAACAGAAATGGCGTGGTTTTTCTACATTTGAATAAAGTCTTATCATTTAAAATATTTAAATGCATATTTCTCTATTCTTAATAAAAATAAGAGATACAAAGGAGTTCTTTAAAACATACCACTAAGTTATCTTTAAATGTAATATTAAAATAACATTTTATTTATTTTTCTATCCCAGTACTGAAGAAAAAAAGCTAAAAATTCACTATCATCAACGGCAAATGCTATTGAAAATTCAGTACAATCAGATTAAAACACAAATTTTTCAAACTGTGTTCCAAAAAGAGATAAATTTTTCATAAAATATTTACGATGAAAACCAATTCAAAAAACATTTCGGAATTAAATTATTAATATTTAATATTCATAGATTTTTTCTCGAAATACTAAAATAAAATACCTCGTCGCGTTTGAGTTTTAAAGAAGTAACTCTTGATTCTATACATTTCTAATTAGAAAGTATTTTCGGTTGAAATTCCGAAGAAGTTTCGGTCGTGACCAAAGTAATTATTTAACATGGTTACTTTTTTTATTATTAAAAGACATGTGCTGATAACAAAAAAACAAAAGGTTTTTTTTTAAAAAAAAAAAAGTTCTAATAGTTATGGAATATTCTGAGGAAGTTCATCTTAAAAATGATACATTTATTTCGAGATTCCTGTGCGTGCTTTTCACCCTGGCGTGATGAACACTAATCTATAGCAATCGCAGGAATGAGAAAAATGACGATTTTCGTTGAATATTTTCATAACTAAATTTTTTATACAGCTTAAATCTTTTAAGAATAGTTTATTTCAAAAAGGAACAGTTTTCGTTTTTATATATTGCTGAGCATATAGATAACATCATTACATACTACGTGTCTATTTACAATCTAAAGAATCTACGCTGAATAGTTTTTTAACGGTAAAATAAATTTTATCAAAACTGTGCACCAGACATTGTTTCATGTTTCACATCCATGAAACTTACACAATAAAAATAGTAAAAAAAAATTGTTGTTATAATCTTCCTATTTAATTTTCATAATTTGAGTGGTTCCACGTTTAAATATATATGCTAATCTGAAATATAAGCTTTTAAAATAACACAACAGTAGTTCGAAAAGAATAATATTATGCAAGCTGCAGTTAAATAATGTGTGAAACTTTAAAATATTTTCAATCTTAAATTACTGCATTAAGAGTTAAGACCACCTTAACCTCTACAGAGATGCTTGGCAATAATCCTCAGGAGATGAAACAATCTAAAAATGCCATCTCTCTCCCAATTATTGCTAAGAGAGTTGTTAGGTAATTAAAAATGAGAAAGGGCACTTATCTTCATATCTATATAAACTGTTTAGGACAGTACTTCTCAAACTTTCAGTATTGGAGACCCAATTTTCAACCACAATTTTCTTCACGAGCCCCTTCCCCCCTTCCTTCCTATACAATAAGAATGTATTGAATGCAATAATAATGCACCTTTGCCCCTAAAGCAACACTATGACCTTAAATATAAACAATACAAATCTTCAAAATAAATCCTCAATATTATATATGCTAATTTTAAGGTACAGAGATTTCTTTAAGAAATCGGTTGAGTGTTATGTTACTTTTCCCATCTAATTTTTAAATTAGAACAGATTGCATTAAACATGCAACGTGTATTTTTATTATGTCAGAATGCATTTTGTATTGCTTTCTTTCAATAAATTAATATTTTTAATTTTTTTATATTCGACTTTTTGATATTCTCTAGCCCCCTTCGAAGATTTATCCACTCTCTTAGAAGGGCGCGCCCCACATTTTGATAATCTCTGATTTAGAAAAGAAAAAAACTACACTTACAAAATGAAGCAATTAAAAATAAGATAAAATTCCTTGAATTTAACAGAATAATATTTGTTAAATTAAAAATGAGATAAAAACGGTTTTTTAAAAATTATACATATTTAAATTATATTCCAGTTGAATTTTTGACGAATTTCAGCTATTATGAATGCTCGATGAATTATCGACGACGTTGAGCTCGAAACCATCCGCTGTGACAAATTCTGAGATCGCTACTAGCGTCAATGAATACATTCTTACAAAGTGAAGGAGAGTTATATTTAAGTCAAACTGCAAAGCTGCAAAAGGGATTTGGGTGACGAATCTTGTAATTTTGAAGCATGGTTAAATGTGACGAGGACATCTGACATGGCATCCCCCCCTCACCTAACTTTCACACCATACCAACGGGAAGATGTTTGAGCCTCGAAATATTTAACGCGTAATAGCCTCTTCTACTCGGCGGGTCTTGAGCGGTACTAGGCTCGAACTCATGGCACGTCGACAACGAGTCCGTTACCTAGCATTCTTGCAAAAAACAGACGTAGGACAATTGACCAAACCTCAAACGAACTATTTGTTTCTCATGGAAGTGTGCCTAATAATATTAATTCTATAGATGGAAGAACTAAAGGGAAGCGTTTTGTGAGTATATTAGACTCCGTTTGCAACATTACCAAAAGAAGTGAAATGAGTTTTTTCGGACCAAATTGAAATCAGGGATGACAAATGGGTTCACAATTTCTCACCTGAAACGAAACAGGGTTCTCTCGGATAGAAACATTCCGCTTTCCCAATTTGAATAAAGTGAGGAACTACTCCATCTGCGGTAAAGGGCATGCTGACGATGTCTTTCGACAAAGAAGGATTAGTACATGCAGATTTCATGCCAAAGGGTGCCCAAAATTTCAACAACTTAATGTGAAAATCTAAAACGATTACGAAAATCTCTTGAAAATCAGTGTCGAAAGGCACTGTGCTCTTCCAAAACAGGACGCAACAGAGATCAGTCATTTTGTGATTTGCAAGTTTCTGGTCCTATGAAAGAAAAAACTTTCAAAGAGCTTCGTTAACACTTGAAAGACGAGGTGAAAGCTACAATTCAAGAATGGCTATCGTTTATAAGATAAATAAAAGTATTGCAAAATTTTTGATCCCCCTCTGTTTTACTTCACAATTAATGCTCATTTGCACTCATTACGTTCCATTTCCAAGGTGAAACCCCAAAAAATAAGTCGATCGAAACGAGCATGAGAAGCCGGTATATGTTGACTAAATTTTGAAAGTAATTTTAAAATACAAAAGTTAAACTACTGTTAAAAACTACTCCAAATAATACTCTCTGACGAAACAAAGTTATAAAAATACTCAGGTTGTATATATTATATTTAGATTTATTTAGCAGCAAAATTCATATCTAATTTTAATGTAATTGCGAAAATGCGAATTTTTTTTTAAGGAAAAACGGAGAAACTTTTTGTCACCAGTATCCAGTATTTCTTCAGTAAAACAGAGCAGTGGAAGATAAATGTAATATAACTAGAAAAATTGGTACTTTCGTATTATACCATTGACCCATTTTGTCAAATCATAAGAAGTTACCGATTCAAAGAATGTCACCAAATGCTATCATCTCATTAGTATAATGTTGGAACATACAATGGAATGGCTTTACACTATTAACTGTCTATCGCGGCATTTGTAGATATCTTTTGATTTGATGATATTGGTCGACAGTACAATAACTAAGTGCCAAAAAATTATTTTAAGGTGATCTTTCATATTACTTTTTATTTAATACAGTCATATTATATAAATGACTAAAAATAGATAAATATAATATGTGAACACTAGCTATATATATATAAGCTGACCTTTTAACTAGATCAATACATTAAACATTTACACGATCACTATTTTCCTAAGAAGTAGGGGAGACCGGGGCAAAATGACGATGTTAACAGTTTTTGTTGTTTATTAATTTATTTTTAAGGATAAAAAAAAATTATTTTTACATGAAGTGTTAGAGTAGTTTTTTGTAGTATTAAATACATTACCATTTAATTTTTTCATATAAAAAAAAAACTAAGGATAATTTTATTTTTTCAGAACCTTAACAAATTGTCATCTTGCCCCAGTACTGGGGCAAGATGACGACACTGAGAAATGTTGAACAGATTTTATCTTTTGAATTGTTACATGGTTTAACAAATGATAACTGGGTTTTTACATCTTGCAAAGTGTCAAACTAAGCATAATACATTGTAACATTATGTTGAAGTGTTTAGTTGTGCAGCTAACAATAGTCACAAATAAAAATGCCATTTTCATAATCGGAACTTTCCTCATGCCCCCACTCTTGGCATTTACAGCTCTGGATCCATTCTTCTGTCGGAGGGTCACAATATTCCTCTTCACTAGCAAGACATCTTATAACACCATTTTTTGAAGTTGATGCAACTGGACTGTTTGGCTTGGATTTTATAGACTTAGGCCTACAGGAACTTAGTTTGAGTTTTTTTACTCCCTTTTTAGATTCACGGGCTTCTCTACTCTGTTTTTTTAAAGTTTCCTGTTCTTCCTTCTGCTTTTCCTTTTGTTCTAACATTTCTTTGATGGGTGTGCTTCTAACAATGCTTGAGCTCACTTTTTTTGCTTTTGCTTTTTTTTTCACATTGTGTTGCTTTAGGCAATGGTTTGAAATAAAGAAAAACTAACAGGCTTCTTTAGAGCATTGTAATCAACATTTGCCATATGTTCTGGTTCTTCTTGAGGATTTATATGTTGGTTGTCTACTACCAGGGTCTGAGGATTAGCACTATTATTCTCAATTTCATCACCAACAACGTCATGGTCAGTAGCTTTTGAAGCAGCAAAGTCATGTTCGCTAAACACAAGAGGATTATGAGTCTTAATCCCACATTTTTTAAACCCTTTAAGGACATATCCAACTGCAGCCGGCTGCTTTGAAGTAAGCGGTGCTCAAACGCTCACCAATATTTTTATCTATGATAGTTTGTCCTGGATAAGTTACCATAAAGTTGTTAGCAGATGGCAAAAACGTCTTCCTCTGGTCACCCCCTTTCGAACGACACATTCCCCGATCCGATTCACCCCTTAGCCCCAGAAGAGATAGAAGCGCAAGGTCGAGCTCACAAAAACACAGACAAACAAGTGTTACAGGATTTAATAGAATAGACAACATAGTTAGCTTAATAAATTCCGAAACACGGGGCAGCTGACGGGGGAGGACGAGCTCGTCATCTTGCACCAGACTGCCTATTTAAAAATATTATTTTCCATTTCCATGAAGGAAGTCGATTAATTGATATTTATTCGTGGTAATATGTAGTATTTAAACTAAATTACTCACAAATATGAAAGATAAATGCTATATCTTGCCTGTATCTGTAGCAGAGCTTATTTACACATGCTTAAAAGTTATATCGGGGCAGCAGTAAACAATCAAAGCTTCACAACTAACACGAAAATGTAGATTTAGGCTTCTCTATATTATTTTTTAACGAACGGCCAAGAAGAGAGCCAATAGTGTTCGGTTGATCTTGCTACCTAGCAGAAAACGGCAAAATTATGACATTCGTCATCTTGCCCCGGTCTCCCCTACTTGGTATAGTTTGACGAAATATGGCTCTTATACAAATAAAATAAACCACACTCTTCTCCAATGAATTTCTGAGGACAGAATCGATCGTAAATTAGGGGAAGTATTGCACTTTATTTCTCGTATATTGCACTAACCCATTTCGAGAAATGATAATGGGATCATTCAAAAATACTGAATTCATTGAACAGAATAGAGACATACTGAATGAAGCAATGTCCATAAGACAAACTTCGCTGTTTTTGAATCTCTTTTTCAACTTCGTCTTACCTTATGTAATATTATTCCTTTTTAAAAAAAATAGTAGCTATAAACCACCTTTTTCAAATGCCTGCTTCCACCAATAATGAATTAAATTTTTAAAAAAGTATTTTATAACTATGATAAATTCCTCTTTTAATTAGTATTGAATTACAGTAAAATTTGTATTCAAATTGTGCAATATTTTATCAGTTTTTCATGCAGTATTATAATTTATATGTAATTAGGAAATAAAAAAAAGTGAATTATAATAATTTTTTTCGATTTTTATACCAGCTATGACTTTGCCATGTTTATCAAGAAATTGTTTCTTCACAATTTGGCTTTCTTCTTATCATGGATTTAGATCAAACAAAATTTATTTTTCAGATTTGTATGCATATGACGGTAAATTTGGCAAATATTAGTTGCTGCGATTACCAATATAGTAATCTTAAACGACAACTTAATCATAGTACCATGTCATGTGTAATCAGAACTGAAAAATAGAAATGATTTCACATACGAAATATGTTCGATTAAAAATTGAATTTTACTTTAAAAATATTATCGTAACAATTTGACTCTCTCAAAACATAACACATAAGTATTTTTTTCCTTAGTAGCTAAAACTGTCCTTTGCAAAACATTGTACGTAGAATATTATTTGTTCATAATTTTAATGTAGTTGCTACGTGTCCATAGAGATCAACAAAACCAACGTTTTATCAAAAGTCAAATTTATTTTTTACATCCAAACAGACCTCCTCAATTTTTTTATCCTCAATTTCTAGAAAATATTGGTTGTACTTAAATATCAATCTTTACGCAATTTAAAATATATAACATTTAACATATAATAGTAAAATAACAAGGTTCACTCTGCATGCATTTTATTTTGCATTCATAGTTCATAACTTACAGAATTTTTACGCTTGTATCGCATAATCACCCAAAATAAATATTTATTGCCCTAAAATTTCACTTTCACTTCTAACAAAACATAACAAATACTTCCAGTATTATCGTTTACAAAGCATCTCTAAATGCACGTATGAAATCGCACGAGACGCTTTTTACCATATCGTTATACCTTACAAAAAGAGTAAAATGAAAGGAAATATTTTCAACCAAAGCAGAATAATCACTTCTTCCGTACGAGCTTGAAAACCACTTACAAAACAGTAAATATTTGTCCGCAATCTTCAACCCCCACCAGGTAAGAAATGCG
>BMAV01007039.1:196852-265769 GCA_019973955.1 Trichonephila inaurata madagascariensis
ATGCGTACCTTTATTAGGTTAGTATATCACTTGTAGTTTTATTATCAATATTAGAAAAGGTTTGGGTCCAATGCATCTGTCTGATTTCATCTTGTATCAGATACGTAATATTTTTATTATTAACAAGTGATATATAAAAAAAATTAAGTCAATTCCTACTTAGATCAACAAAGCAAAATGTTATTTTAGCTACTTTTTATTAAATAGTTGCAATTAATATAAATACGAATATACATAGGACAGAATCACAGCATTAAGTGGTCATTCCTTTTTATTCATTATCTTTAAAGTATCGTATTGTCATCCAAAACAATCGTGTATAAAAAATTGCAGCTCAAACGAGTGCTTTAAAAGGTGAGAAAAAACCTTTCCAAGTTGTGACACAAGTCGCCAAAAAGGCTCGCTAAGTCGCCAAAAATGAAGCCAACGTGGCTGTATTTGTAATTCTTTAAATAATTAGTTTTAATCAATTAATTTTTTTAATTATAATTAAATTACTGTGTATTGTCATCCAAAATAATCATGTGTATAAAATTTCAGCTCAATGGAGCGCTTTAAAATGTATTTTATTAACGTTTGAAAATTTCTCGAAGATAAATAAATTAATATATAGAGAGTGTGAGCTAATAGTAGGAATTGAACTAAGAGTGAGAATAATTGGCTTATATTTGCTAATTGTAATCACTTAAAAGATTCTATTAGGACTCTAGCGATTAACTACTATGAAGATCTATAATTTCTGGATTAGAGGGTCATCCACGATCCAATTAGTCGGGGTTTCTCTAAGAGATAAATCATCTTTTTCTGTATATAAAAAGGAAAACAGTGACTCTCACTTCTTCTCTCATCACGATATCTCCGGAACTATTAGACTTACAGATTTGAAATTTGGCTCCTTTTGAGGAGATCCACTGAGAAAGGGTTTTAGGAAAATCGAGCCTGAAGGGGAATTGCGAGTGGTTAAGGGCCTTTATAGATAAACATTCTCGTTTTCAAATTATTAGAATTACAGATATCAAATTTGATAGGCATATTCCTTTCATAGAGTAGAGATCGGCTACAAAAAAGTTTTTGCAGAAAGAGAGTTAAAAGGTTGTTATAGATAAAATAGAGTACTGTTTTTGAATTATTAGACCTACAGACTTGAAATTTGGCAGGCATGTTACTTTTGTTGAGAAAAGATTAGCTTAGAAGAAGGTTTTCAAAAGTAAACTCACAAGGGGGTTACAGGAGAGTAATAAATTTAAAAAATTCCTTTTTTTCAGCTGTTAGACCTACAGACTTAAAATTTGGTGAATATGATTTTTTGTTGAGTAGAAATATGCTAAGAGCTTCTTTTTTTAATTTACAATTCCTTTAAATTTAACTCATTACAAATTTTTTTATCGTTCAACCTGTAATGTTTTATTTTTCTACTCACTCGTGTGAAGAGCGGGTATATCAGCTAGTTCATTATAATTTAATCACGTGAAAAATGTCTTCCCACCCTGAATTAATTTATTGTATTAATGGATGAGATTCATAAAACTAAGATGAATTTCATTCTGTGTATGTGTGATTAATTATAGCTACGACACCTGAAGTCATCCCGCGTTCGATTGAAGTACAGGATCTTTGTAATACGCACTTCAAGTTCTGAGTTCCCATTACAGCATTGCTACGAGTAAGATTATATTCAACCTTCAATTAGATCAGTGAGTCAATTTTGAAAGGTGACGAAATAATACAAATGTTGACAGCTATAGTATTCGAAAACAGTAAAGGTTATTTTAAATATTTTATAATTGTATAAAGTATATATATATATATATTGCGGGAAGGTTTTGATTCATCCATTCAAACAATAGTGGAATTAACTGCGAGCCCCGAAATTGAAATTCACTTTATATGTATATATAAGCTATGAAAGTAACTTCATATTTCCTCTTAAGGAGGAAGCTGTCAGCATATTAAAAAATAATCCAGAAAAGGACTTGTTCTTATTTCAGCGTATTAATTATATGCAATAATAGCTGGTATACTCGTTCTTCGTACGGCTCAATTGAAAAATTAAACAATACAGATTGATGGATACAAAAGTTTTTAATTATTCAATTTTACGTGGATGGAAAATTAAAGAAAAACAAAAAAAAACTTTTTGCATACCTCAGCTGAACTAAAAATCCTATTTGCTAAATTTTAAGTCTGTTGGTCAAATAGCTGACAATTTTTTTTTTTTTATTTACATATAACGTCCCCGTAACTCCCTTGTGGGTCGATTTTTGAAAACACCTTCCTAAGTTGATCTCTTCTCATCAAAAGTAACATATTGCTACAAATTTTGTGTAATGAATGCTTAAAATAGTGTAAATAATTTATACCTGGAGGTTGTAATACGTTAATATTTCTTTCTGTGGTATTTATTTTATGTTAAAATTGTAATATTCGCAAGCAACGCCGTTCCTTACATAGTAATGGCAATTTAATGGAAATATAGCGAAATGTTGAATATAGAACCAAGTTGGCATCATTTTTGGCTCCCGTGTTGGCAACTTGACGATTGATTGAACGGTATAGAAGTTGATATGCTGTAACACCCCTTGGTGGAGAGCTGAAACAAAGCACAAACAAACATAGCACAAAAACCTTTTCTATAAAAAAGTACATTTACATGCCAATTTTCATAGTGAGCGGTTGAACGGTGTTGGAATGAAGCGAAGCCATATATACAAACATCCATTTTTATATAGATAGATATATTACAAGTGTATACATGAATAAATGGTATAAATATTAAGCATATAACAAAATATTTTATTAATTATGTATAACAATATAAAAACTCTATGAACTTCAAAATATAACGCAAGTTTAGAAATTAATAAATAGATTGCAATTCTGTGAGGCATTTGTGAAGTAATTTTGATGCAAAAATTACCTTAAGGGATTTATATACCGTTATAGAAATCTTTTTATGCAATATTTTCTTCTACTTTTAGTCTAATATATATATATATATATATATATATATATATATATATATAACGTGAGTCCTTACTGGCTAAAGCTGTTTTTTAAAAAATTTGCAGAGAATGATTTTTAAATTTAAGTTCGTTACTTATAAAATTAGGCACCAGCAAAGATGTAATTTTTCTTTTCTGGTATATCTTTCCTCTCTCGAAAGTATTTATCAATGTAAATAAATAAAACAAAAACTTAAAAAGAAATCTTTTTTTTTACCAATTTTACGGCGGCTTGACTTTAAAAACAAAACATTAATGCTTGGTAATATATCTAAGCGGAAATCACACACTCATTTTTTTTTTGCTTTCATTGTATCAAATTTCAAAAGATTAATTAGCATTTCTTAAAAAACTTTTGAATATGTTAAACATAAAATCTGTTTTTGCAACGCAGTATGAATATGTTTTTTCTAGTTTTACTTTCAAACTTGTCTAGAAACTTTTCAAGGGAAAATGTTTTTCCTTTTATAAAAAAAAAATAATTTCTAAAGCATTTTTTCTATTCTCTTCAATAATTCCTTTTTCTCCAATTGAGCAAATCCGGAAAGAAAGAAAAAATATCATTTATCACATGGCTGTAGAGTCATTCTCTTACACTCTGGAGTTAAATTTTCAATTTAAAGCTGCAACTGAAAAATAAGTCAACAAAGAGTCAAATGTAATATATTTTTTACACAGTTTTAAAAAGTGGGCACTTTTCAAGCTGTCGGTACCAATACATAAATACAAAATGGGGAGGGGGAAGAAAAAAGATGGTAATAAGCACGGCGTGCCCATTCCAACTCTACTCTTTTTCCGGTGGTGGAAGAGAGGTGGAAGGAGGATGAGAAAGATCGTTTGCAAAGAAAGGAAAGCTTCGAAAAGTTCTAGAAAATAAAATGGAGAAATCCGTTTGCATATAAAGCCGATACAAACTCAGAACCACTTCAGCGGTCATCGGAATCGGAATCGATTTTCCTGCAACACAAATTCCGAAGAATTTCAATTTACCGCTTTCTTGGCTGGAAACGGGGACAGATACGTACCCCTAAATTCGTCAACCGTTCAGAATGTTATTTCGTTCCTTTCCCTTTTTCTTTCTTCTTTTTTGTTGATTCGTTTCAAGTTTTTGTTGCTCTTTTCAACGTTTTCTGTACGTTTTCCGACTTTTCCCCATTTGACTTTTTCGCTTCATTTAACTTTTTCCCCGTTGAGGGATTAAATCATCGATTTTTCCCTCTCTTGCTTTGGCGAGATTTGAGTTCGAGAATCTCGCCACTTTTTCATTCCTTTTTTTTTATTATACATTTTTTTTTTAAAGATTTTTATTTACGTTTTTACTCCTTATTTGTTACTTACTGTACCGGTTGCGGTAAATGACGCATTTGGGAAAAATACTCAGCCGTAAAAGAATTCTTGGAAGTTTTAACTTTTTTTTTTTTTTTTTTTGTATTTAACTGCGAGTAAAGGCTGGTTTAATGGATTGGCTTAAATAGCGCAAGAATTGTTGAATTTTCTTAGAAATAAAGCAATAACAGCCTTTTACGCCAACTTAAAGGTTTTTTTTTTCTTCTTCTGAAACAATGAATAAATCATGGTGCCCCGATTTTGCATTTTTGTGGGGATCACCAAAATGGTTTTAAATCAAATAAGTAGATCGTAAAAATTTCGATAATGATTTTAAAATGTTTTTTTTTTTAGTTTGAAAATTATCAAAGCATTATTTTTATTAGATCTGTATCATATTAAATGATAAATCCAAATATCTGAATTGTCTCTATCTGTATTTATTGATTTTTTTTCTCAATTTGCCTTCTTATTAGAATTTTAAAAATTTTAAATTTCAAGAGTTAAAAAAAATTATGGTTTTCGGTCCTTAAAGACCATGTTGATGCAAATATAATGTTAAGATACGTGTTTAAATGTCAATGTTTGGTAAAGAAATTATTCGACTAAACATTTTTCAACGAAAAGCAATTTAGATTTCGGGTACGTATCTCTTTCTTTAGTAAATAAATCAAACTCACAAAGAAAATAACACGGAAATTTCATCAGACACTTATGTTATTAATGTATGATGTTTTTTACACAATGTATCAAATTTTGCGAAGTTTTTTTTTTATTGCGTTTTAATGTTTGATTCTCTAAATTATTTGTTAATTTCCTGCAGGATTGAATGACCACAAAAAAAACTACATTTTAAAATGCAATTAAAAATGCCTGGATTAATATGAAATTTGATTACAGAATTTCGTGATATTAACGATTATATTTTACGAATAAATTTTCAATCAAACCCTTTAGAGAAGCGTTTGCATCATATATCGTGAAAAACTTTATTATATAACTATAATATTTTTCTTACCATATTTATTCAAATCTAAACAGCCATCGAGTCTAAGAAGTACCATAAATTTTCAAATGTTAATGCGAAAAAAGAATAGTATTTTTTAAAAAATTTATTTGCGATATTTAAACAAAAATTAATGAGTATTAATAAAAAATGAATAATATATTTATTTTACCAGTATTAAATGTTTTTAAAAACGCATACATGAACCTATAATTGTTCTAACTTTATTCGACGAATTTTTCCTACTTTGCGTTTAAGTCTCAGCCGGTTTTCAGTAGCATTGACATTGGTAAAATAGTACGGTGTGACGTCTTCGATTGGGTTGAACCCCACCCTTCTATTCACGCCGAGTTTTATGGCTCAGAGCAGCTGGCTGAGCGACCAGTGCACGTGGCCGTGGGGTCATTGTTTATTGTTTGACCTCGGAGAAGCACCGACTGGCGTCATAATAGTCAAAGGGGTGTCTGAACCCATTGACAATAGACGAAGCCGGTCCAAGAAGAACACTGTCGCCGGGGCAGATGTCAAGAGGTTTAAAGAACAAAGAGGTGTGAGGAAGAAAATGTCCAGATGTTCACGAAAATACTGGTGCCTTAACATTCCCCACTGGCCGGGAGTGTATTTATGTGTTCCGCACAAGTAGGACACTAATGAGGTCCAGGGCCATGGGAAGACTTTGGTGGCCTGCCAATGAGAAGGGGCGTGGCGTGGTCTCTTCCTGGTGTTTAAAAGGTTCTTTTAGGAGACGAGAGGATAGCCCTGAAAAAAAGAGACTTGCACAACGACTTGGATACAGCGGAGACGATCCAGGATCAGACTCGGAGCTAGAAGTTATTTATTTCATCGGACGGAGGAAAGAGAATGAACGCCTGTGGCGTTGTAGGAGTTATAGAAACAACTTCTGGGAAATAAGGGCAAGTGTTCTTCGGACAAAGCAGTGCGGCGAAGTGATTTATTTATCCTGTGGAATAGACTAAATACCCCGGCTTGGCGCAGAAACTTTGCTTTATTGCATCAATGATAATTAATTTGATGTGAAAATAATTTTTTTCTTTTATATCTACATTTGGCTGTGACGTTACTTCCACGATACCTGTCACCTACGTCACAACGGCTTGGATTCGAATAAATACGGTATATTTCGTGAATAAATAATATTTATTCGAGTTAAAATGAATTACTGTCATACGCGTTAAAGCTAAGAGAAATGGAAAGGAGATTTTCCACTAGCAAGTCCAAATGGCAATCCAAAGAGTAAGAAATTGTTGTATAAGCCCGACCAACAAGTGAAAACAAATATTTCTGGATTAAAGTTCATGTTCTGAAGTTTGGGAGAATCCAAAAAATGTAGAGCATTATAAGGATGTCTATCCTCGAACCTTCAACTAATCCTCTTGGGGTAAATTTATTTCTTTTTAGCTGTATGTTCTATTGAAAACTTTCTCCCGAAAAAGAAGACGTTATTTATGAAAATGAATGGTTCTATTTAAGCGTTGACATTTAGGTACGCAATGTTAGTCGACGGATAGTCGCTGGATGTTCAATTACTGATAATTGGAAATAAAATTTAGCTAAAGAATTATGAAGAAGTCGAAAGTGTTCCAAGATTAAGTGAAGTAAATTATATCTCTATATATTAAGTATCCTTAAGCAGTGCAATTGCTCTTCTAATTAGTTACGTAGTGCATTTACTACCTTTAGTTGTGTGGTTTAAGTTAGTGAGATAATACATTTGAGTTTGGAACTGGGCTGATCTTTGCCCGAACCCCCAAACACTAACAACCGCCAGCAGGTTGTCACAAGGGGCTAACACAAATGAAACCATCACTGCTATCACAGGTGGGTACAACTGATGCATTTGAGGCAAAGCATAAACAGCCAGAATATGAGCCGAGACACGAAATAGTGATTTTGCATTAATCAAAATCCCACGTTTCAAAACCAATCAGAAATTAGTTAGAAATTTTCAACAGGGGTACCCTACCCCAACCGACGTATTTTCCAGACATTGCTCCTTCAGACTTCTGCTTGTTTAATCAGTGATTCAGGGCCATCCTTGGCACTTTCGTTTTACGAGGAATATTAAGAATGAGTCGATTCTTGGACTGACTAATTATTTTTTGGACTACTAATTTGTTTTTCTTTCCAGAAAGATAGAGAAAAGAAACAACAAAGTACTTTGAGTAATCCGTTTTATACCATTTTTGCACAATCAAATTCCCCAATTTCAGAACAAATCCTTCAAAATGTACTCGCACAAGTAATATAATTTAGCTTTTACTCTCACAGTTTCAAAAATTACTGCCTATGATATAATACTTGAAAGTTTATAATAATTAAAATCAATAGCGTTCACCAAAGATTATATTTAAACTGAAAATATGTTTAAAGTAAAGAAAAATAAAGAATATATGGCCAACCATATTAATTCGTATGATATCACAGGATGGTACAGTAATCGTTGTTTGGGCTTCGTCTTTAGATAAAAGAAGAAAGAAAACACTATTTTTACCGTAAAGCGAATTGAATCCTCGGAAAGGGCCATATATTTGACTTGTAAAGTTAAGTCCAATGTCAGAAACGGTATTCAATATCTTTTTTTCAAACTTGTTATTCTGTGAGGAAGTATAAAAACCATGAACTTACCATTGAAACATTGTATCAATTTCTATTCTTTATTCCTTTGAAAAGGAATCTTTGAATCCATTTTCTTATGTTTCTATTATTTAACACTTTAGAACTTAATTTTTTTAACTTTTCCCCTTTGTGCTAGGTTTTAAATTTATAGACTCATTTTAGAAACATTTTGCCCTGTTGCTTCGGTTGTGACTTATTCGTCTCTTTCTATGTTACATTTTATGGATATTTTGAAATTTTGTAAAGAAAAACAAGAAATTTTAACTAGGTAATATACACTTGTGGAAGAAAGCAACGTATGATACTTAAAGAGATTGATTCAGCTACATTTTATAGAATACCTATATATTTCACAAAATAACAAATCAAATGGGTTAGAGAGAGTGCAACAGAATAATAATTTCACACTTTACTTAGTTATTCAATGAAATAACTAGGTGTTCCTTAGATTAACTAATGATAGACCGTTAAAGGGAAAAATGAACATTTTGGTATTAAAACAAATCAGCAGTTTTATAAATTAGTTCATGGTAAGTAATTTAAGTCTCTAAAAAATTATATTACGGATAGTAATCGTATTACGGATAGGTTAGTTGATAAATATCAAAGAAAAATGAAATGTATAACATAGTATTATTTCTAAATAATTTAAGCAGCAATGAAAAATAAACAAAATATAGATTAGCAATAGTTATGTTTAAATTTTACAGTTTAGACTTATGAAATTATTAGGCTACTTAGTCCTACTAGGGGGAAACAGTTTTATGAAGGTCGCACTATAAAACAACACGACAGTTTTTGGCAGCGGACCTCGTAATGTTGAACCTCTCGTAAAGTGACGAGGATGACATCTGAGCTGGCACCCCCCTCTCCTAACTATTCCACCACACTAGCCTGAGGACACTACGCCTCGACAGATTTAAAGTGCATTGGCCCCTCCACAAGATGGGTCATCAGGAGCATCAGGACTCGAACCCGCGACATTCTGGTAGTCTTGTTGGAGAAAGAATCGACCCCGTTAGAATCCTCTTAAATACTTAAACAATCAAAAGCAATCATTATTCAATAAAATATGCAATTAAATAAAAAAAATCTAATAATTTAAATTATTTAAGCAGAATTGGCATGGTAATTTATGAAATATCTAATTATTTTATGAAATGTTGAAGAGTTATGTGAAGTTATAAGTTATTTTTGCCCATGCTTTAATGGTGACATATACTCGTATATTTGTATGTGTTTTTTAAAGAAACAGAATGTGGTAATTTCAAAATTTATTTATTTAGTGATAAGAAGAGGAATTTGTGAATAGCCATTTCCCTAATGAAAGGCAACAAAAGAAACTTCAATACGAAACACAGTGAATCTGTAACAATAAACAATTACTCAACACCAGACATTTTTTTAGAAATGTGATATGATACAAGTAACTTTTGAAATTAATAATGCAACATAAGGTATAAAAATCTTCACCTCGCTTTCTTCAAAAAGCACTAAAGGCTTTTAGATCCAAAATTTTATAAATTTATTTGCGAAATATATTACACATTATACAAATTAATAAAATATTTCCATTGCTTCAATTGATAACACATGAAATTGTTTTATTCCCACACCATCTGGTTCTTAAATTCGATCGACCCCTTTTGGAACATTGTAAATACACAGACATCTATCGGTTTTCGTTACAAAGAAAGAAAAATCTATAGATACGAACGATGTTAATGCTAATTCTAACCACAAAAGAAAACTAGAAAAGATCAGTTCCAATCAGTTTTTTTTTTATATCTCATTAAAGCACACACGCGAGACTTAACTCTCCACCCGTCACTTGTCAGGTGCAAGCTATGTGGGGAAAAATAAGCGAATGTTCAGATTAGGTTACACTCCGTTAATTTCCCCCGAGACCGATCTTTCAGATAAAAATCCCTGTTTATCCCTGTTCTAAGTATTAACTTAATTGTTAAGTCAGAAAACGGACAAAGAACAAAATTCTTTTTAAAAGGAAAAAGTTGGTTTTAGGACGTAAAAATTTCAGTATCTTAATCTCCCTAAGAGATTCGAAATTAGAATTGATTTCATAATTATTTGGCGTAATCGATATGCATCCCGTCTGCTAATTAGATTTCACCTTCATATTTACTTTCACGAAGGGATAATTTGTTTTGTAAATACGTTAAAAGAACAGAACGAGTAGGGATCTTTGGGGATTTTTAAATTGTTTTTGCTCCATCTCATTAGAAAGGAAAACTTTAAAACTTGATAGCGTGTTGATTTTGAAAGAGTTTCCGTACAAACAAAATTTATCTCTACAGACGTTTTAAATACTTCCCACTTTCGTTTTAACTCATTTAGATTCAAATTAGTATTATAATCTAAAAAAAGCGGTACTAATTATTAACTTATTGGTAATATGAAAAAATTTGAAATTCTTACATTATGTTGATTTTAAACACTTATTTCTATAATTTTAAGGAAAACAGATTGTACTTCAAAGAAATATTTACATATAATTTATTCTATGAATCCCATTTTCCTTATAATTATCCCTAATTACTTTTTTCTGATTTATTGTGAAAGCTTTTTCTGAAACCTCTTATATGTTTATTAATTTAATGTAAAAGCATTAGTTACCATTTCTATTACGCAAACATCAATTAGACACTGGAAGTGCTAAAATAGGAATGTGGTTTCTGAAGTTCAGAAAGAATATTTATTAAATTTCAAGTCAATTAAAATTTTAACGGTAAAATTTTTGAAAAATTTAATTGATGGTGAAAAAGAGTATTTCTTTTAAAAAATCGGTATTAATACTGTATAAAAATATACTCACTGGAATAAACATATATTTTGATGTATCTTACTTAAACAATGAAAGAAAAAATATAACATTTTCATTTCTATATGCGTAAGAATTATCTTTTAACTTCTTTAAAAATATTTAAGACAGTTTGATAATACTGCAGTCAAATGATTTTCGTAGTAAATTAAACTAGTATGAACCCAGAAAAAAATATAAGTTGAAAAGGTATTTAATAAAATCTTTTTGTGTGATTAAAATAATAATTCCAGAACACAAATTCTTTGCATCAAATCCTTCTTATAAGGTTTGATATCAAATTTATTTACATTATAACAATTTTCTGGACTTTTGCTAAAAGACTGATTGGAATAGGTTGAGACTTTCTACATATTTTTTGCTACGCTAGAGAATGAAAAAAAAGAATAATTCAGAAATAAAATAAACACAAAGTCACTGCAATATTAAATAGACAAAACCATCCTATAAAAAGGAAGCCAAATTAAGAAGAAAAACTTTCATTGTCTTAAATCAAAGGTGATAGCTTCACAAATGAAATACTTGATATTCGGAATAATTTGAACTCGGTTATTTTTTGGATTTTTGATTACATATAAATTTAGATAGCAAATATATTTCTTGGTAAAAATTAACCAAATTTTTGAACAGTTTTTATTTCAATAACATGATGTATTTAAGAGATTTTTTTTAAATTCTTATAATAATTCTTTTAAATTACGTTTATTACTGATAAAAGCAGGGGTGGAAATCGAGGAAATGCAAACATATCTGTCCAATTTTGTGTAATAGTAGAAATTTCTTTTTCTGAAACAGAAACTCGAAAAGCAAAGATACATCAATGAGTATTTTGAATCCAATACCACTCGGTTTTACTAATTTAGTCAAATAATCTCTCTCCCAAATGTTGACTTAATAGAAAGTAAGTTTACTGTCTCTTACATGTATACAATTTCTTATATATATAGTTTTTAAAAGTATAATGAAGACTACAATACTAAAAAAGGATCGAGAGATATCTATATTTACGATACACACAATAGGTAATTAAAAACTATTTTATAACTTATTGAACTCTTAAACGTTAACTAAGGAAGAAAAAAATTTTTCTTTTTAACTCTGAATTTAACATAATGTTCTATAAGTAAAAAATGCTGTATTTAATATTATTTTTAAATATTTAGATTAGGAATTCTGTTTTGTTTTGAGACACTCGAGAGAAGTTCTAGAGTGTATTGAAAACCACCATCAGGCATAATGAATCAGCAGTTATTTTATTCAGTAAGTTTTCGCTAAATACTAAAAGTAGGACATGAACTTGGCATGATTTTGGGATTAATAAATCTTTGAAATCTACTATTTCATTATGATTTCCCTCCTTTATATAAAATATAATTTTTTACTACACAATTCATTTTCGATGAAATCTGTTATTTTTACTGAATACATATGTATTTTATAACAGAAAAATGTGTCAATTTTCATCAAAATTGCAATTCATGTATCTCTTTGTATTTTTTTTATATATCGCGTATTTAAAATTTAAAAATATCCCATCAATAAACAAATTTTCGCTTGAACATGTAAAGTGGAAATTTATTTAGGATTATGGTATAGGAGATGAAATAGTTTTTATTCCAGAAAAAAATGATAAAGTCAGAAAAAAATGAATAATAAAATAAAATATTCTGCTCATCAAAGAATATGCAATCAGAATATAACTTTAATATTGGAACATTTTTCTATCTCAAAAAAAAAAAAAAAATATTTTGGTTCCTTTTCCTTAACAATACGTGAAATCAGGTTTTACTTGTTTAAGTAAAAAAAGTAAATAGCTTTATTATAAAATATTCAAAAACTCAGTTTGGTAAACATATTTTCAAATTCAATATTGTTCTCTCTCTCAAATTGAGTTCCTTGGCTACCTTCACCGGCACTTTGAACCTAAGACAACCCTTTAACGATAGACAATTTTACACGTTCTAAACTTGAAGGAAATAACAGAAATATTCTTCAGCTTTAGCAAACAGAATAATTAAATGACTTAAACTGAAAACTTTAAGATTATGTATGTTACAAATAAATAGCTCACGAAGCTTAAAATTATTCTAAGTTTGGAGTCGTTGCATTCAAAATTCGCGACATCGCAATAGTTTGCAATATTCTTTTTGAGGAAGTAAATGCATTTAATTATTTATTTCTCCTATCAGTTAAAATACATTTTTGTACTAAACTGTAAATTTTAATCTCGCGTATTTGCATCAGGAGTTTCTGTAACTAATTGAGACCTTTTCATAACACAGAATCTATAAAATACAGAATAAAATTGCAGTCGAACCTCTATATAACGAATCTCTATATTGTAAATTTTTTTAACTAGTGAACTTTTTCCTGGAAACTTAAACATTTCACGATTTTATTCGTAAAATAACCTCTCCATAGCGAAGTGCATTTTCTATAGAACGAACTTTTTCTTTTGTGATTCAATTTTTGTTCTCCCTTTTTTTTTTAAAGTATTTCTGAAAATTTTCAAGCAATTCTAATGATTTCTGTCCATCTTCACCATTAATGGTGCTGTCGAAATTGATATTCAGAAGGGTGATAGCAAGCAGCATGGGGATGACGAATCACCATATAACATGGGGTCAGTTGATGAAAATCGGGATAATTGTCGGGAGGACGATGAGCTAGGGAGGGGAGTAATGCGGGAATTTGGAGCATCGGGGTAGGTTTGAAAAAACCTGCACGTTCCCACTTTCCGAGTTGTTGCAGGGAGTACCAGCCACTAAGCACCAGAACACGTGGCTCATGTGATGGTGCAACAAGACATTTTCGATTGCGGTGCGTAACTATCTCCACACAACTGATTCTGGATTGGACGTAGTGAATCTGTTGCTTGGCCTCTACGTTCCAGGACCTCATGCCCTTATGTTTCTTATTCTGAGCCACTTGAATTCACTAGTGTATAAGACGCCGGTGTCTGCTACAGTGGAGCCACCTACAGGAATCCTTGTCGCTTCAGTTGATATCGCCAGCACAACGGATTTCGTTCGAAAGCGTTCGACAATCCTTCACTAGTCGGTGACCTACTCGTATGACCTACGTGGCCACAATTTTAAACAATTCCTGAGACAATTAGTTGTCGTTGCATTTCTGACGTTAAGCTGTGATGCATTGTTCGTATTGTAAACAAGCTTTACGTCTAATAAATATATCTCTTACCTGTTACTCCCTTTTATCATACCACTCGACATCACACCTTTCATAACCAGTTTTGCGAATTATTCTGACTAAATGTGGTTTGCTACTCCATGTTCTGTTGTGATTTGTTGTCTTATATGCTGCCTACCATCATCGTTCTGAGTTTGCCAGTTGAATTTGGCAACATCTTATATAAATGCTATCTCACTCTTTCAGTATATAATCTAAATCAATCCCAACAGTATACACACTACTCATCCGCATATCAAGTTTCCCCTGTAAGACGACGGCAGTTAAACACTCAATAAAACCTTAATGAAAAATTCGAGTTAATTCTAAGAACGAAACTGTAGTGGTTAGAACTCGTGACCTTCGGGTTCGTAGCCTAGTAACCTATCCACTAAACAAAAATGATCACCTCTGTTCAGAGGCTGTTACTGGCTTATTTAGATACCACTACACTACTCTCCCACCAGTGAGTCGGTGGATAGGTGAACGATTTTTTTTTGTTTGTTTGGTACAGAGAGCGTGTTTTATTTATTTATTTATTTATTTTATTTTTATTTATTTATTTATTGAATATTTATTTATTGTTTATTATTTATTTGTTTATTTTTTACATTTACTTATTTTTCTTGCTGTAGATGGCGCCACGACAGTTCAGAAAGTCACGTTTCCTTAATCACGCCCTGGTCACCAAAGTAGTGATTAGATCCCACGAACTTCGGGTACGTAGCCTAGAAACATATCCACTAGATAAAAGTGATCAATTCTATTCGGAGGTTGTTTCTAGCTTATTTAGATATCGCTACAAAACTTCACGAGATAGCCCTTTATTCCTCATTATTTTAACCTGAATTCACTACAGCAGGAAATACTTTAAAATTAGTAATTAATCCATTAACATCTATTAAAATATCAATTATTTACCGTCGTCTAAAGGTGCTGAATCACGACAAATTTGTCAAGGTTGAAAGTCCTTATGTCAACTTTATTTGGAAGTTTGGAGAGTGAGATTTTAGTTCAGGTGTCATCCTCGTCACTCGACCAAGGTTCAAAATTATGAAGTCTGTTGCCAATAGGTCACTTTTAGATACCTTCGAAGTGCTTCGATTGTAAAGTCAATCAAATCACATTATTTACATAATATTTATTCTTTACTTTGAAGAAGATTGAAAATCATAGAGTAAAAAGAAATAACTAAATGCAGAAATGGCAGGTACTTCGTTCTTATTCCAAATCAGGAGTTTAATATTATTATCAGACAAAATGCTTGAGGCGTCACTGCACTTTCGAATTGTAAATAACGTTCACTGTTGACTTAGTGAAGATTTGCAGAGACGCAGAGAATCTAATACAGAATCATTCGAATCGTATTTACTCTGTATTTCAGCCCTTAAGGCAAGCTGCAGTTTTGTAGCAAACGTGAAATAAGCAACCGGTTACAGTGAAGCTCATATCTCGCAACATTTTTACGACTGGAGGATGTAAACCAAAGTTCAGAAAAGAGATTAGGAACAAAAGAAATATTCAATTTTCTCGTAGATTTAACTCCATGCAGAAATTTATAAGTGGAGAAAAACTAAATGGGACTAAATGGAGAAAATTATTTTTAAAAAAGAAATAATACAAAGTAATGCACTAATTCTTTTGAATTTAGTTATGTTTTTTTCTCCTAAAAATATTAGGAAGTCTTTCAAACTAAGGGGACATGGTAAGATTTATAAAAAAAAGAGAAAAAAAAAAAAACCCTTCGATTTAATGAGTTTCATAAATTTTCTTACTCTTAACTTTTGTACACGTATTACGCCAAAAATGTTCACCCAAAATACTACAAAAAGCTAATTAATGTTTTAAAGAAAGATTTAAAGTTTTAAGAAGAAATTTTAAAATGCTACTCCTCCAACAATAGTCGACATACACACATGAAATTTGATTTCCAATACGTCAAATTATGTAAAACAAAAGTTGGTACGGGTATTCTGTAAACATGTCTGATATTCGTAAAATACTTCTTTTTGGGAATGCTCCTTGAAAATTCCTTAAAAAATGTATAAATTATAAATTAAATTAGCTTTCAAAAAATAAATATTACTTTTATTAAAAATTCATACCAACTTTTTCTGTGCGTATTAATACATATAAGTGTAGTAAAACATCAAAGCACATTTGGCGCAATAGAAAAAAGTCTTAACATTTTAAATAAGGATAACTTCCCTTCTAAGAAAAATCAGTTTAAATTTTTTATTTGCTATTGGGATGTGAATAAAAAAAAAAGAACTTGAAAGTTATTATAACTCTGAATTTTTTTCAACTTAGAGCTTTCGAATTTTGTGAGATTATATAAAATTATATAAGAAATAATTTTATCTGAAACAGATTTATTTGAATCTTTGATCGATTTTTGTCGATAGAATCGTACTGTGTCTTCTTAATAAGAAACGCTTTCAGGAGATTGATTAAATAATAATCTAATATATGTTGTAAAAATCGGGTAATTTAAATCATGTAATTGTCAGAGTTTTTTTAAAATTCCCACTTAAACACAAATGAAAATAACAAATACAAAATTAAATTTAAGACATTTCGCAGTTTATCAAAGAGCCTAAATTAAACTTGGAATACATCTTAAGTCAGAAATATATTGCAATACATATAAACTTGAAACGCTATAATACATATACAATTGGACTTACACACAAATATATATAGACATATATACACAGAGAACCTTAAAAATTTAAAAGCATTCTACACAAAAAATAAATTTCTCCACTTTAACATGTAAAATGCAAAATGAATTTTGAAATGCAATATAACAGAACAAATATCTAACGTATTTTATATACTACAAAAAACGAACTAATTCAAATAAAAATGAGTATTATTTTAAAAAAAAATTCAAAATCCTTCTGTCGCACGGAAGTTGGAGCATTCTTCGACTTGAAAAAGCATTTCCTGCTTTCGTTCTATTCCATAAAATTGCATGAATAACCTTTAAGAATAATTTTTTAATGAAAATTGTATCTTGAATATCGTCGAATTTCAGTGAAATTTAATAAAATTTCTATTACACTTAGAAAAGACATAACAAAGCATTGCTTCATATCCTATCCAACAACAAAAAACTATATTCTCGCTTTTAAGAAACAGAAATGATAAAAACAATGCAATGTTACGGAAAGTTGGAATTTTATTTGCTTCCCTGCCGAAAGAACGTTGCTGCCGGAAAGATCGTTTGTAAGTCAAGGGAAATAGCTCTTCATTCATTTGAGCAGGAGTGATCTTTATAAAATAGATGACAAATTTAATCAACAAATATCATCAAGTCGCCAAATTTAGAGACAAAATAAAGGCTTTTAGAAAAATTAAGAAGAGTCTAGGACGCATATTTAACCAGGAAACTGTAAAAAAGATTTTGGGAGATCTTTCTTAACTTTGTATAAGGATGAAGAAAGGAAACCATATTTTCTTTTCTATTTCTAATGGGCTGCATATTGGTAATTAAGCCTTCGCAGAAACGAGCCGTTCGAGAGCCATTTCGTGGTTCTTGTAGCGACTTTCGCAACCAAATTCTGACGTTTGAATTAATTTTAATTCAAGCTCTCGTAAAAGGCTAAATATTTTTATGGTTTAATTTTGCCGAGAATATCAGAGCCTGATTGAATTCATGGGATCTTTTACATGCCATATAATCATATAGAATGCGTGCCTACGATTTTCGCATCCAGAAAATCTATCGATTCCGGCCGGGATCAAATCCGCCATCTTGGGTTTACGAAGCGGGCACGGTACCTCTAAGCCATCAAGTCGAGTCAAACATCTGACAACGATTGTGCATTTTATTGGTCTTATGTGAAATTTGAATTTAAGATTATAATTTCTATGCTCTATATTTGAGTGATTCTTTCAATCTATGCTATTAAAAATTTGTACCAGTGTGTGTTATTCGCAAAGAATTCCAGAATAATTAATTATCAACTCTGAAATATCCCGCTTGTAAATTGCGTAGACCTATCCTGCATTTGAAAGACAATCTACCACGTAGCAAGATATAAACTGCGGGACATATAAAATAGGATTAACTGTCAAAAATTTGGATTCACGTTAAAAACCGTCAATAGAATATTAATCGCAGTATTTTTTTAAGCAAACGTTAAATAATCATTTACTTATTTACTCAATACATATAATATGTGCTAAATTTTAGTACTTTATAAGGCAAATAATAAAAAATTCAATTCATTGTAAATGATATTATCCATCAAGAAGAGCTCTTTATAAGCGTGGTAATATGTTCTTTTACAGTATTTTCTGCATTATTGTTTTAATAAACTATTAGATGCGCTCATGTTTATGTTAAAGCTTTCAAAACATCCTAGTCTTGTCTATTCGTTTTTACAAAATCGATAAAACAATTTAAGAAATTTTGAGTTTATCAATTTAAGCAATTATCTTTAGTTTAATTTTATTCAGTATATTTTACTTAAAAAGCAACTAGAATAAAAGATATTTGAGTAGCTTGCTGTTGAACAAAACTTTTAACGAAAAATATTGATAAAAGATAATTAGAATATTCCACAATATTCGAATAAAAAATGTAGAAACAATATAAAAAGGACATAATAGAATTTGTTTCTTATTATTTAACAGTAATTAAAATTACAAGTTTCATTTGAATTTGCAAGCGAAATAAAGAACTTTTTTCATTTTTGAGGCAAACAAAAATTTAAATAAATTCTAAATGTTAATTCTAAGTATTGAGTAAATTTTGCTCTTCATAAATATAATGAAATTTACAATTATATATTATAATAAAAAATGTCTTATAAATATATAAGTATAGTAATTATATAGTCCAGCGATAACTCAACCTGCTGCCCGCGGGCTTCATGCGGTCCACTGGGCCTTTTTAAGAGGCCCGGTCATGGCCCCTTGTTTTGAAAGATTCATTTATTTATAAAAATTTGGTGGGAAATTCTTTGTTAAGAAATCAAATGTATTAATTTTGTTTTTTGCTGTCGATGAAGTTGTGGGTGCGAATTGATATTTTTTTTTCTGATTAGCGATAATAGACAACAGTAGAGTAACGACCATTTTATGAGTGGAACAAATTTTTCAATATCTTTCATATCTTGCTAGCAAAAAATATTCGAAGAAAATAGGTTGTTCAAAACAATAGGAAAGTTGACTATTTTATTGAGAAAATCAAGCACGGATCATTAATTGTATGATTTGTCACGAAATTGTTATATTTAAAAAATATACCAATAAACAGGAATTGTTCAATGATACTTTTCCTCGAAGATCTCTTTCAAGAGGTGATAAATAGACTTTCTTGAATAATCTTTGCAACAGCAACAAAGTGTTTTGTCTGTGGTAATGTCTCAGTAGTAACAAAGGCACCTATGAAATTTGTGATATTATTGGTAATCATATTAAACCGTTTACTGATGCAGAAATTGTGAAGGAGCGACTCTTAATGCGTCCAATTTAGAAAAATTCAGTGACAAAAATAAAAAAAAATTTAAAAATAATAATTAAAAGATCAAATTAGGACTTTTAATATTTTGATAAATTTTCCACACATTTTAAACTTTCTATGTTATCTTGGTCTTAAAGCATTTCTCCCCCTCCCTCCCTCCTCCTCCATTAAACCTCATGTTTTTCACCCGCGTGAAATAGCCATGATATGTGTGGTACCCGCGTGAAAAAGCTAACATATGTATGCGGCCCGGCAGATGAAAAGTTTGAGTACCCCTGATATAGTCTAATAAAAAAATCTATAATAAATATTTAATGATAAAATAATATTTATAAGTATAGAGTATAAGTATATTTTATAGAATAATAAAATAGTTATATAAGTAATAAGCAATTACATGCAATACTTTTTCATAAAATGAGATATAAATGACTGTATTCGTTTCAAAACACAAATTTTAATAGAATAATACCGCTAAAAAAATCAATATTTAAACTTTAATATTGGATTTTTAATCACTGAGCTTTGTTTAAGTAACAGTTTTATGACTATTTTATTTAGTCAAAAGGCAAACAAATTAAATTATATTAGGAAGAACGTTTTTGAAAAAATAAACATTTACAACAATACTTTCCAGAAAATAAAATATAAAGGATTATATTCAAATTAAAACCAAAACCTAAAAATTATACCCATAAAATAAATCGGTATTTATATTTCCGTGTTCTTATCAACATTCTTGTGCTGTTGTTGTTTTTTACAAGAAAGGTTTTACTAACTTAAAAACCGGAAGAAAATAAAATATTTTACAGATTACTCCAATAAAGATATAAATCATAATAAAAAAAACATTTCCTTCGAATAAAATTTAATTCAAATTTTATTTCATATTTAAATTTTTCCGAAGAATTTTGTTCTCGGCTATTTTTAATTAAACTAATTTAAGAGAAGCACAGTCACTAGCTTCAGCATAATATTTATCAATGCATAGACATGTCAGAATAATAGAGTAATATTACAACAAATATGTAACTTTATTTTAGAAACACAAAGTTGTAAATCAGAAAATATATTCAGAATATTTCGAATTCAAAATTGCTTCATTAATATTTATAAGCAGCAGAAAATTCATTCTAGCTCTTTAATTACAGATACAGCCATTTAAATATTTTGCTTATATAATACATTCTGCTTCCGAGAAAAGTTTTATATTAATTTACTCTCTCTAAGGGATTCTTCAAAAATTTTCACGCTTAACTGAATTTATGCCATTTAAATAAAATTTATGCGCACAAGTTTTATAAATTTTAATAAAATTTTTCAGTTCTTGAACATTAAATGTTAACTACTATTTTAACTGCATTTGCGTCAACTACTAAAAAAATATGCCGAGCTTAATGTCTGCTTAACTCGATTTAAAAAAAGAGATAAAATGTGAAATTTTCTAGCTAAGAAAATAAGAATTATTTATTTTTTGCAGTTTAGGAAAATAAAAGTTTTGTGGACATTTATCAACAACAGAAATATTCGATAAATTCGAGCACCAAAAAAAAATATATATTAAGTAAAATGTTTTTAAGATAAAATAACTCACATTCAAAATTAAATTATTATTGTTGTATACAGAGTTGCAGTTATTTTTATGAAATATTACTTGTTTCTTTATCATAAATTTACTTAACGCTATATATATAATTAAATTTGTTTGAGAATACATGTATTTACCTTTTTTTATACACTTGTCTTCAAAACGTCTTACACCAAGTTAAAATATTTTTCCCCAAACATAGCTATTCTAATATAAAACTGATGTTTATTGAGTTAATCAACATCTAATTCTTCGAAAATTTTACTATTATTTATTTGAATATTAAAGATACATGATAAAATCGTCTGGTAATACTCTAATCTTACTTTTCTCATGTATGTTAGGCTCGTAAAGGATGAACTGTTGTATTGAACAATACAAGACCCTTAGTTTTATTGGATGAGAAAAGAGGAAGAGATTACTTTTCTTTTTAGAATTTTGTAGCTGTGATTAGGAAAAAAAAAGATATTTAATTCAATAACAGGAATTTGGAAATTAAACAATGGTAAATAAGATATGGGTTACCTCATTAAATAGCATACTTGTGGATAACACTTATCCTTGTGAAAGCTATCACGACTCAACTAAATTATTCAACATATCTGTATATCATCAGTCAACGGTTTGGAATAAAAAACATTGTGGATCTGTAAAGTTGATTTATTTACTATAATTTTTACTGGTAACTATGATAGATTAATCTTGATCCACACATAAGTTAACAATAGAAACATTACCAGATGCCTGACAGCGTGGAATTCTCACTCGTTTGAAACATTACACGTCACTTACCCTCCCGCCTTTACAAAATCATATTTGATTATAGTGGCTTTGGTATCAATTAGCTTGGAACTGCACAAATCGGGAAACAGTGGTCTTCCTTGAAGAGTCAAGCTTCCAAAATGTCTCGAAATGTCCAGGATAGCTTAAGTAATATTTTTTATTGCCGCATCACAGCGGCACATTAAGATCTTTAGTGCTATTTTCTTTCATACCCAAACACCTTTGAAAATCATATAAGCATTGAACATAGATGGCAGCACGTCCTAACTCTACTTACTGGTTAATTATACATTTCCATGGAGGTTCTTACAAAGACATTCAGACAGATGGCAGAAGATCCTAACCTTACCTACTGGTTGATTACACATTTTTTTCTATGGAGGTTCTAACAAAGCCATTCCTAATAAATACGACTAGGGATTCAACGGCGCACGAGTCAACTAGACCAGTCCACTGAACAACAAACTTCCCGCAATATCAACGAAAAAAGCTCTAGCGACATTCAAATTACTGGACATGTACTTCAGCAACCGACTGAAAGTGACGGAGGAGAGAATGACCCATGGTGATCTTGACTGCTGTTTGGGAAAGAGAGATTTGAACTGGCAATCTTCTGGTACGAAGCCTACATTTCGCACGCGTTAGACGACTGGGACGAAAATAAACCCCTCCATCATCAACAAACAGCTGCCGAACATTTATATTTGCCAGATAATTCCTTAGCCGGCTCAGTCGTCTGATCTCCCCTTATGGAACATATTATAGTAACCTGAAACAAAGATGACAACAATTATCTCAGAACACTGTCGATTCAACTTGTCAGATGGAGAAAATTTGGCTGGAAATACCAAATATGTGGAAGTGTTTATCACTCTATAGCAGCGTTTCTCAAACTGTGAGGCGTGCCGCCCAAGGTGGCCTGATTGCTCTACGAGGGAGGTGCGAGTGTATTGAAAAGTCGAAAACAAAAGATAATTTTTAAAAAATAATAATTGTTAAATTACTTAAAGTAAGCAAACAAAATCATTCTGAGATAATAAAAAATAAAATACACATTTACACTGATATAATACACTTATATAAATGTATCAGTACTTCACAATGTATTTTGTAACAATGTGACGGGCTCACGAGTCTTTTCTTTAACATATCCTTTGTGTGCTTTTTGGGCCCAAGATTAATGGCAACTCTTTTCCAACCAAAACCCAAGAAGTGAAACGTGAAGGTAAAATGCGAATTAGATAGCTTTTAAATAACAGAAGTTACAGTAAGTGAGATGGCAATTTGGGGAATGTTATGTGAGAGATTGATACAATTGTGAAAGGACGGTCAGCGGAGGTTATTCCGAAGATAAAGCCATTAGGTCAGTGCTTCTCAAACTTTCACTACTCGCGACCCAATTTTCAATCATAATTTTTATCGCGCACCCCTTACACAATAATAATGCGCTTTGTCGCTAAAGCTACCATACGATCTTGATTATAAACCGTACAAATTCAGAATAAAGTATCAGATTTTGTATTTGTTACTTTTAAGCAATATATATTTTAAGCAAATTACTTTTATAAGTAATATATATTACTTTTATAAGTAATATATATTTTAAACCAATTACTTTTAAGTAATACGATAATTATCATGTTATTTTTCGTATCTATAATTTTTAAATTGGAACAGATTGCAAAATGATACTTATTTAAAGATTTATTTCTTCCATCTTCCATTTCTAAAAGTTTAAATGTCATTAGAAAAATAGTCTTGTCTATGTTGCTCTCCAGTGGCGCACACAAGGGGGGGTCCTGAGGGTCCGGACCCCCCCAAAGCCTTTGTTTTTTTTCCGATTGGTTATAATTCTAAGTATATAATACGTAAAATTTAATTAAATATTTGTTATTAATGATTAATTTTATTAATTAATGCTAATTATTTATTCAATAATTAGTTTTTTACTGTGTTTTGTTTCTGAAAGTCGACAAAATCAAAAATAGCATGATACAAGAATGGTGAACTTTCAACCCCGGACCCCCCTTGAAAAATTCCTGTGTGCGCTACTGTTGCTTTCTTATCATATCCGTCACAATTAGCATTCTCGCGAACGTCTGCGTGAGTCTAGGCAAACTATCTGACATCTGATCTAAACGTGTAATAGCAAATGTTGGTATTTTTTACCTTTGCAGACCTAGCTTATTCCCCAGGAGCTGGTATCACTTTTTAGTGCTTTACCGTATAATAGGCGATACCAATTGCTGCAAGTAATTTTGATGCCCAGTTTCCTCCTCAGAGGGAGGTACCTGAGCTCTGACGATGCAAAATTGAACTTAAGAATTTCTTTTAAGAACTTTGGCAGCCAAGCCAAACGGGCACTTCAAGGGATTTTTTACATGCCGAATATTCATACGACATGGCCGTTCATGACCGCTGTTGATTTTCCGCATCATAAAAATCCCCCGACATGGGCTGGGGTCGAACCCGCAAACTTAGGTGCAGATGGCCAGCGACAAACCAACTACGCCACCCAGTCGGCATTTGCGGAATTGTAAGGAGAATAAAACCAAGAGCACGGCAATGAATACAAAAATGTAAAATGATTTTTTTAAATGAATGCTCATATTATAAATAGATTTAAATGAACTGTGTGTGTGTAATTGTAATCCTCACAAATTAGCATTTATTATTAATGTTAAATAGTGAAAAAGAATGTAAAAAATACCGATAAAGAATAATTGTGTTATTTTTAATATTTAAAACGAGAAGACTTCAAAATGTTTTAACCCGGGGGCAGACGCGCATTCTATACTAATGGTAATAGTCGAAAATTTTTTAACAATTATTTTTATTGTACAAAATAAAAATCACAATTCCTGTGAATAATTTAACGAAAAGAAAGGATACTTACCTACTTTCTACCTTTCTTCATTGATAATTTGAGAAAAATTCCAATCGAACCGAATTAAAACGTTGCTAAGGTACGCGAACTTAATAAAGGACACAAATCACAGAAACTCTTCACGAACGTTACAGGAATAATATCTGCAAGCAAAACTGTCATATTTTGCTCAAATTTTTGTAGTTTGTACCGCGCGCGAACGCTCCCGGGTTAAATGTTTAATCAATGTAAAACTACGAATGTTAAGATCTAAAAATAAATTATTTAAAACGTTTTTCATCATGCTTTATATGTTTCAAAATACTCATAAAAATAAATATTGGCCAAATAATCCTTCAAAATGTTTTCTCTGCTTTTCGAAATGTTATATAACTCTTTCGTATAGGCGCATTATTTACAACTTCCCTAAATGAAAAATAAAGGCATAAAAAAAAGGAACGAACTAACCATTGCAGTAGGTTCGAAGGTCAAACAGATGAATTTTTTGTCTTCCTAGAATTTTTCTCTAGGTCTGGGTTTTGTCTTTTCTCTGAAATAGTATTTTAGATTTAAAAAGAGAAAACTCAGTAAAAAAAATCTCTCATCTTGGGATTACACAGCAAATCAAACAAAATGTGATGTTTTTTATTTATTTATAGGATCAGATAGCTAATGAATGTATCGAAATGAAAGCTTTTATGTTTGATGAAGTAATACTAATAAATTCTATCAGTGTAAATGTGTATTTCTTATTATGTCAGAAAGTATTTTCTTACTTCATTACAGTAAATTAAATTTTTTTTAATCTTTTATTTTCGATATGCTCGCGCCCCCCTTGTAAGGTTATCGCGCCCCCCAGGGGGGCGCGCCCCACACTTTGAGAAACACTGTATTAGGTCAAGGTGCATACCATTGCACTCGCGTAAAGACGCCACTTCTTAATATCGGAGCTACGATTGGTTTAAGGTAGGATTGACTATTTAGTATTATAGGACTTGTGTTATTATTGGAATTGAGATAAGGCGGGTTAGATATTGATAGTGGTCCGAGTAAGGTTAATTCGGTATTACTTGTATTGTGTGTTTGTTCATCGTAGATTCTCGCATACATAATCATTATCTAATCTGTTAAAGGTTTAAGCTATAGTTCTTAATCACGTCATCTACTTCTCATTCTTTAGTTGACCCTACACCTCTAGCTCACGCAGATAATCTAAGGGAAATGCACCCTAGGGGACATTTTCACAACAATATTAAGTTAAGAACAAGTTCAATAATTACCAGTGACCCCATGGGCTGGTCATATATCAAATAATATCCAAGATTTAACACATCTTGATAATTTGTACAGGTTATAATTAATCCTACAACTACTGATTAAAAGTTATGCAACTCGTTCCCCAATGCCACCATTTTCCACCTATGTGCGCATATGTGATGTATTGGTAGTGGCGGGGGGAGCGAAAGAAAACGAATAAATAAAAAAAATACTCTGAAATAAGTAAATCCTTCGAAAACATTGTCTAGGTCCTTTGAATGTATTCCAAAGCCTTCGGAATAACTTTATGGATAGCTAGGTACAGAAAAGATCGTACTCTGGAAAGACGTATATATACACCCGGGGCAGTTAACAATTTGACTGAGCGAGACTTTTTTATATTCTGGTGGTAATTAATAGTTTGAAGTCGTGTTGTAGCTTTGCTCTCAAAGTATGATATTCTTGAATTCAATACATTGCTATTGAAAGGGGGGTGTGATGAAAATGATTATTGAATTTTGGGTCGCAAATATTCAAAGTTTGAGAAGCACTGGTCTATAGTGATATTTTGCAATTAGGACCGAGGTAGACCCAGCACCTGATTAACACCCTCACTTTGTAATGTTCGAACTCTGAAGTAAATGACCCAGTTGTTCTGAAAAGTTTCTTTTTCCGCGTATATTCATTCCATCCACTCATTCTAGTTTCAGTTAAACAACACTTCCACGGTGCGCCTGTTTTTATGTCTTGAAACGTATTTTAACAAAAACCAAAAAGCATCATATGTGACTCCATATCAGTTCCAGCAACTCATCGAGATTCAGACTCTGTCTTGTAATTCCCGAACACTATTGAATCGACAATGCCTAATATTAAATATAACTCATAGGCACGAATAACCAATTTTGCTCTACCCAAACGGTGTTACAGAGTTCCACCAACTACTTTACATGCAACAATGCGAAAGAAGACGCGGTGTTTGAGTTTAAACGAGACTACGTCGTTGAATATTAAGCCATCCGGTAGATTTATAGCCACGTTGTTGCATAGAAATCCGGAGTTGAGTATTCCCAGCAATATGCAGACTTTTCATACGAAAAAGAGAAAAGTAATATCGCTCTCCATTTGTCCGGGGTTTGAGAGGGGGGGGAGGGAAATAATCCCATAAATATTGTTTCTCCTTACCCCGTTTCAAAACTTTTTTGCTCCGGCTCTGAATAAAAGCTACTAAATGTTTGAAAAAGAATTATTTCACCCAACCGCATCATCACTGCGTTGTGTGTTTTGAAGCTCTTGTCGATATTTTCCATCCACGCTTGTTTCATGTATTATGTATGAAACATGGCGATTACGAATGGTGAAATATTCCGTTTCGGTCTCAGTCTATAGCCTCCCACTGTTTCCTCTCGCATTGATCGCGTCAGCTGAACTTTTAAAGGTAATGCATCTGAAATCTGTGCATTGGGTTTAATGCATAAATAATCATCTAGTATTAAGCTTTTTAGCAAAGATGCCTTTCCGATCGATGGTGATGTCTTTTTCTTGGGGAAAAGGCGTTCTCGCGAATTATTTATGTGTTGCCGATTTCCGGAGCGTCTTTCCTCTGGATCTGGTAGCGAGGGTAAATAAACGGGGAATTTAATTGGCTGTCGGGGATCGGTACGGGTTTGAATAATGTATCTGGATATCGAGGGACTTTTCAGGTGGATTAGTTGATAATGTGATGCATTGTGATTTCGAAGAGGGTATTCGATTGTCATTTGGGACATGAAGGTAAAAATTGTTCTCGAATGTTAACGATACCCCCTCCCTCGAGCTACAAACTAATACGTATGTATATTAGGAGTGTATTAGCACATTGCATAGCAATGTCGCAAATTTGAAGTATTTTATGTTCAAAATGGTACGCGTATCTCTTTTACTAAAAATTATAGATTTTTTTTCTAGATTTTCCTTTTTCTTTAGCTGAAATTGTTCTTAATGGCTTTTTTTAAAACTTTTAAGTGTTTACATGAAGGTAATTTTAATGTTTTAAATTACTCATAACTATAGTTTTTATGAGTAATTGCTTAGTGTTAAATATTTTTTACTTGAAGATATGGCTTCGAGACCTAAGTGCTTTGTACCTAGTTTCAAGCTATTTTATTCTAATAAAATTTTCTACTATGATAAAAATAAATGTATAGAGTAATTGAAATTGTTTCCAGTCAAGCATTAAGTAGATTTCATTAGCCGTGGCCAATGAAAGAAAACTAGTGAGCGATATATTATCCGAAATGTAGTCCTCGCCAATTGAATGTAGCTCTAAATCACATGATTTGATACATGTCGATGTAAAGTGACTTTAAATCTGTGCTCCTCAAAGTGAAGTGCGCATAGCATAGGTAGACTCACAGCCACTTGTGTTTGATGGTTATCACGCGAATAAATGGGTATATTCTTTAAAATACATCGCCAGTAAATAATAGTATATATATTTTTGAATACACACCTATCATTATACCCCACTAATACGGGTAGTGGCAACTGAATTCGTATTTTTGGACCAAGGTCAAGTAACAGAAACGACACCTGAGATGGCATTTCGCTCTACACACACCTACAACCCAACTTTCATGTGACGTCTTAAGATTTCCTACGGCCCTGGGCCCTTATGCAAAAGCAGAACCCTCCTACGACCCTTTTAAAAACACAGGGCTTTGAATTGCAATTTTTTTCGTTCCGGTTTTCTTTCTGCCAAAAATAACGATTTTAGGTTTTCGGTTCAGATTATAATGATAATTTTATTTTATGCATGTTCTTATTTGTATTAAAAGTATTATTCTATCATAAACAAAAATGTAATTATATGGATGGCATGTAATGACGATAATTATGCGGTTGCCATTAAATTATAAAATAATGATAAGTTAGTTACAGTAACAAAATGACTGAAGATAAATCGAAACCGAAATAAACCGATATTTTTTGTGTGCAGTTCCGGTTTTCGTTAAAACCCAAATAACTGTTTTTTTCTGGTTATGGTTTCCGGTTCGAAGCCCTGGTATGTAACATACGTTGTCAAATACTCATACAAAAGGCAAACCGTTGCAAATAAAAGTGTATGACTTACAATTTCAGAACCCAGACACAAACCGACTGTAGCCTTTCGATGAAATGAGTAATGACAGTGTATGATGATCATAGGCCTACACTTAGACTTAGATAACAGAGAGACATGATATAATAATAGTCTTGCCACTATTACCAGTTGACATAATTCAAAATTCCCAGTTTTGAGAGCCCCCCTAGGGGGCGTCATAACCCAAGGAGCGCGAGCATATTGAGAGTCGAAAACAAAAGATTATTTAAAAAATTATTAATTTATTGATAGCAAAAAAAAAAAAAAATACATTCTGACATAATAAAAATTAGAAAAAAACATTTACACTGACATAATACACTTATAAATGTATCAGACTGCAAAATGTATTTTATAATTAATTTAACAATACCTAGTTACGAACAAGTTTAATAATTACCAGTGACCCCACGGGCTAGTCATATATAAAATTATATGCAAAAATTAATACTTATCTTCATCATTTGTATAGTTTATAATTAATCCCTTGACTGCCCATTGAAAGTTACGCGATTCGTACCCCAATGCCACCGTTTTGCACGTATGCGCATGTATCTGGGGTATTGGTAGGGGGGGAGAGAAAGGGAATAAATAAATAAAAAAAATCCTCTGAAGTAAGTAATTCCTTCGCAAACACTGTCTAGATCATTTTATTGCATTCCAAAGCCTTCGGAACAATTTTATGGATTGCAGTGAACAGAAAAAAAAATCGTATTTTTGAAGGACGTATATATACGTCCTGGGCAATTTATGTACTGGCTGAGCAAGACGTTTATATACGCCGGTGGTACGCAATTATTGTACGGAGGGAGCGTGATGAAAATTATGATTTCGCATTGGGTCGCAAGTATTGAAAGTTTGAGAACCACTAATGTACGGGATTAACAAACCTAGCCACGGACCATCTGGACCGACTGAATTGATTGATTGACTGAATATTAACGTCGCACTGTTTAGCTACACGAGAACTTTTGGCAACGAACCACGTAATTTTGAACCATGGTCAAGTGACGTGGACGACACCTGAGCTGGCACTCCCCTCTCCTAACTACCCTACCACACCAACGGGAGAACGTTTCAGCTCTCGACAGATTTAACGTGAATCGCTGTCCCACACGGCGGGTCTTTAGTGGTACTGTGAACCGACTGAAACATTTAGACTAAATGAATAATGACGGTGTATAGAGGTAGTTCGAGGCATAGACATGGACGGCGGCCATCACATAATAATAATACCGTCCTGACACTGTTGTCAGTTTGCATATAGTTCGGAATTCCGAGTTTTTTGGAAACTATATCTAAGAATAACATTTGTTCCCACACATTAAAATTATTTGGATCATAACCTCATTGAGGCTGAAGCAAAAACTAAATAAAGCTCCCTCCGTGCCTGTTACCCAAGGCCCGAGCCCAGTTGGTCCATGCTTTAAGACGCTCCTGTTGTGCTCAAATGTTACAAACTATTACAGTAATATTCTGTTCTGTATCTCTGGTTGGGAGGGGATGATTCTTCACTAATAGAGTACTATCGCTGTTTCGGAGTGCAACGTTAGTAACTAAATGTAGTATATATATTATCAGTAAATAAATATAGATGCGAGAAGGAGGCTTAATTTAGAAATAATTTATGGTATTCTTTGTTATAAATATAATCGTTTTGCAAGGCCATTTTACTGAAAATAATCAAATTCTGAAATTATATAAATTCAGAAGCAAACAGCTCATGAACATGATTGTATTCCGTTTAAATAATTACCTTTTTAATTGCTAATTCTAAATGAAGTTTCCCTTTAGAGTGCCAAAAATAATAGTTGACATTAGTAGACTTTCATTAGAATACATCCAAAAGGATTTTATGAATTAAAAATATATTATATATTTAAAACCAGAGTTAAAACTTTCATCAAAATCTAAATTAATAAGAATATTAATAAATTAGCATTTAATTAATTTAAGGCTTAATGAGTGAATTAATTAAATTGGGGAACAGCTGAATATTGGAAATAACAAGGAAGAATGTTTCAACAGATAATTTAACTGCAGACTAGAAATTCTTGTCGCCTATAGTTTTAATTATTTCCAATTTTTTTCGACAAATTAAAATATATTATTCAGTTAACATATTTTATAACGCTTAAATTAAATCAGGGATATTTCTCACTGCAATATAAGTTTGCATATTAGTAAGATGGATATAACACAGAGATGCTTTCCATCACCCTTACATTGAAATCACTCCCCCTAGGGGGGCACGCCCCACAGTTTAAGAAAGGCAGTGTTAGTAGCTGTGAGATGAATAATATAAAGCGACAAAAGCATTGTTGAAATTATGGCACTCCAAATTTCAAACCCCCATTCCCCAAATTTATTCAGATTTACTTTGCTCCGATTAGTTCTATCTGTTTATATATATATATATATAAAGTTATTCCAAATTTAAAAATTAAAATATCGAAATACCACAATATTAAAATCTAAAATATTCTGGTATGTTAAATGTACTGAATAGCAATATGAGAAAATTTTACTCCACGAATGTGACCGAAGAAAAAGATGAAAATTAATAAAAACAGAGAAACAGAATTCAGCCATATAATATTTATTTCTACCTGAAACGACAATGCAGTGACAATATCAAGAAATCAGTTGGCTTTATGTCAACTGCAGGTGTTGATACAGAGTGTCGCGGTATAAAGTCAACAAGCTTGCGAATTGTATTTTAAGAAATAGCAAGCATTTGCTCTCAATCACCAGCCGCAGTTCGTCCATTCAGCATAACAAAGATTACGCGACCATTCCCTTCCTACACAAGCTTGGTAGTTGTTTGATCACTGACGCTTCGGTGGTCCCGGAAGGCATCTGAGCACTTTGCAAGACTTGCATACTAATGAGTGTGGGCTGGCATTATCTTGTTACGACCATTCCCTTCCCACACGCGCTTGATAGTATAGTTGTTTGATCACTGACGCTTTGGAGGTCCGGGAAAGAGCATCCGAGCACTTTGAAAGACTTGCACGGTAATGAGTGTGGACTGGCATTATCTTGTTACGACCATTCCCTTCCCACACGCGCTTGATAGTATAGTTGTTTGATCACTGACGCTTCGGTGGTCTGAGAAAGCATCCGAGCACTTTGTAAGACTTGCACGCTAATGAGTGTGGACTGGCATTATCTTGTTGGTGAATAGTCTTTTGTGCACTATGGTGGCAGAATAGTGCTATCGGCTACCACTGCTCATCGATATATCTTTTAGTGGCCTTCGTATCACCAATATAAACCAGTTGAAACTGACTATCATACAAACAATAGTTGTAAATCGAAAATAGTCTTGATTTAAAAAAGATGGAGGCTTAACCTATATATCGATGTATTATTAGCTGTTACAATGCTCTCCAATCTTGCCCCGTGAACTTTTATTTCTTGAAAAATAGTTTATTGTTCATTTTTAGGAAATCAGTGGTTTTTTCTATGGATTAGGTTTTTCAAAAAATTAATTTTAAAGGATTTAAACTTTCTGTTAAGGAATGGAAGAGAATTTTGCTTCCTTTTTTCTTCCATGTATTTGCAAAATTGTACGGCAAAAGGGTGATTGATGTTTGTTGGTTTAGTGTCCGGGGGAACTATGAAACTTGGCACGAAAAAAGACATGTTAGAGAAGTTTACCTCGAAGATAATGTTTGGTATTAGTTCTGGTTTTGGAATATTATCTGGCTGTTGTTGTTCGGAAGTTTTTGTTTTGTGTGAGTGTTGGTGAGTTTGTTCTTTGGGCCGCCACAATATTAGATGCAAAAGAAGTCATTTGTCTTAAAAATATCACAAACAACTTAATATAACGCAAAAATAATGAAATATCTCAAAAAGCCCTGTTTACTTTACGATAGCAACAGAAATAATGATTCAGAACAATAAAGAGTTTCTTCACTTTAAAATCACACATAACACTGTTACAATACCCTATTGTTGATTGCAACAAAATAAAGTATTGTTCTATCTGTAAAACAGAGACATAATATTATTAATCAATAGTTTATGAAACAATGATACTATGCAAGAAAACATTTCAAAGCCTTTTATTGCGAAATCTTCATATTTACGGGAAAAATAATAAAACTTTTTTGTATGCAAATTAACCATAGTTCCAAATACTTTACTTTTCAATTTTAATATTCAAATAGTGTGGAAAATTTTAATTTTCTTCAATTAAATTAAAGTCTCTAAATCTCCTTAGAAAATTTTTCATTGATTTTATTCCTTAAGATTCGAAACCTTTAAAAATAAAATATCAAATTGCTAAAAGTGAGGAGAACGGACATTCAGGCAACTCTTACATAGTTTGAAACATTTCAGGAATTCGCAGCCAAAGGAAACATTTTGTAGAAAAAAATCGCTACCTGCATTTCTAAATCGTTTTTAATTGCACGTCCCCTGACATGTCGGGAAATCAATAGCGATTGATTCTTTAAAGACTGGTTTTAATATAACAGAGGAGAAAATGTTTAATTGTCCTAGAAGAATAAATAAAGATTTATTATAGAATATCTGAATGAATTTTTTAATTTCTGTTAATTTTATAATAATCACACAATCCTAAAAACAATTTACAAAAGGCTGGTAGTTTTATATTTCACTCAAAAATTAAGAAATCCCTCATTTCAGGAGCAAAACATGATCGACTTTTATTGATCATTATTAACTGAAGTGAGAAAAAAAAAAACTATTTTTATGTATTGGAAGTTAAGTTCGTAAAAATCGCCTTGATATCAAATGCAAATAGTTTAATGGGTGGCAATCGTGTTAGTGCAATATTTCGCAACTGAATTTTTTTTTATGAAGAAAGAGTTCCTATTTGCCATTTTAATCCTTAAAGAATTCCATTTAATTTCAATATTGTTTGGTGTAAACTTGTAACTTTTTTTAGGGAAATGAATTTATTTATAACAGAGTATAATCGAACGTTTTAGATTCATTTTACATGTTATAGTAGAAAGAATTAATTTTTAAAAGCTCTAAGAGTGGTACTTAATAAAATGATTAACAAAGTCCAGGAAAGGGTGCCCTTAGCATGTTTTATAAAAATGCATTGTCTCCCTTCCGACTTATGTTTTCTGTTTGAACAGACCTTACAATCGTAGTTTTTTTCGTTCAGGATAAGAGAGGAAAGAGAGGTACTAAAATGTGTGTGTGTGTAGTTTTTCATTAGGTCAATTCTTTCAGATCTGATGTTGATGGTTGTATACATTTTTTTTTTCTGTTTGTCTGAAATGTTCTACTACAGGAAGGACTGATATACGTATAAAAAGAAATTTAATTAGTGCATCTCACCATCTTGACATTTCACACACCCATATTAGTAAATTAAAATTTCAAAACCACAAACTATACGGTGAAATCAACAAATTTTCGAAAATTATTGTTTTGGGAGGTTTCAAATGTCACACATGATATTTATACAGTTGAAGGAAACCATTTACAACGTGTTTTAGACTAAATTAGATTTTTCAGCTTCAGTATGGCATACAATTTCTGTAAAAAGTTTGTGTATAATCGTTCCATAAGCTCTGATAGATATATAAAGGAGTTAAAATAAAAATAAAAACTATTTGATCAAATTTAAAATTAAATCATTTTAATGTTTTATAATTCAAATTTAATATAATCTTCTATATTAAAATGTATCACCTTTTGATTTCACGCAGGCTTTAAGCCTTTTTGATCATTCGTCTATAAAAGCACGTGCTGCCTCCGTGGAAATTTTCTTCGTTGCTTTCCTTCAAGAAGCTAGAGGTGTTCAATTTCTATAGAGGTCTGAAAATATAAATAATTTTCTAACAGGTATAATTCTTTTAAATTTAAGTTAAATGATTCAAATCTCTTACACATTATTTATAAAAGAATGGGGCTTCACAAAAGTATAAAATTATTAAAATATAATTATAATTTTAAAAATCCCACACATAAGCATGTGAAAATTCTATAATAAATATTAAGTATTTTTTGCGTTGTGCACGCTATTTTCTAAAATAGTAGCCTCTGATGTATAAAACTTTGTAGAATTATAAAATGCATCGTACTCTTTAAACCCTACCTAATTTTAATATTATATATCTTTTGTATTTTAAAATATTTGTAAAATATTGCAATTTTTTAAATATATTTTTTTAAAATGTGTATTTTTTTTTATTTATTAAAATATATAAGTTATTATCTATTTATATAAAATTAGCTACAGTGTAATTAGAATACATTTAACTTTATAAATCAACTTATAGCTAGTATAATTAAAGATACTATTTTAGAAAATAGCATGCGCGACGTAAAACTTAATAAATATTTTTGATAGAAAATTTTCTTATTTTTATATGCTTATAATTTTTAAAATTATGATTATATATTAATCATTTTATACTTTTTTGAAGCCCCATTCCATTATAAATAATATGTAAAAGATTCGAATTATTTAATTTAAATTTAAAAGAATTATACCTGTTTGAAAATTGTTTATATTTTCAGACCTCTAGAGAAATTTAACACCCCTGAGACCTCGTAGTCTCTAAATTGAGATGCCATTCTTGGAACACCTTCGCCTTAAGGCATCCGAATACGTTCAGAGTACGTTTTGACAAAATATTATAAATGCTTTTTTAGGACTCAATAACGATAAATACTAATATTTAACTAACAGTATTTAAAATAAATTGCCTCAATTTCACAAAAATCACAATTATTTGTGAAATTTTAGCAATATTTTTGTAAAACTTCAAAGCAATTAGAGAATAAAGTAATAAACTTATGTTAGTAAAAAATTATTAAGACAAATTAGATGCATTCATGTAGAGAATGTACTAAAATTTTAATGTTTTATTAAAATTTAGAAATTTTAGAGCTGATTGAGTAAACATTATAAGAAAAGTCACATTCCTTATGAGACCATTACTTAAATAACAAGCCCTAACTCAAAAAAGTATTCCTACAATAAGAAATATTTTAGTACATTTTCTAGAAAATAACATAAATTTCAATTTCAAAAAGTTTTTATAGAAATACATTTGTAATATTTTGAATTATCAGACTCGCCATGATAGATTTCGAACAATTTAAATGCCCTATTTTGGTAGATCAAAGGCCCACTTCCGGTTTTTCTAACTTTGATTGTAGTTTGGCCTCTAGGTAGCGTAGAAACAAAACAAAGTATGTTTTGTAAATAGTATGTAGTATCTCTTTTGATTGTATGTAGCTGTATTCAATAAAACAGAAAAAAATATCTGTCTTCACCAAATTTGGTCATTTTCAACATGTTCGGATACCTTAAAAACTGTCTACAGTTAATAGTCGATGGTCAATCTTTGTGTTCTGTGAATTCCAGCACATTCTTTTTTAAACAGAGGGCTGGGTCGTCTTCACTTTATAAGCAGAAGCGGTACTTTTTCAATTTCTAATAGTTTCCATTTAAAAGGCTTCCTTTCAAGGGCTTCATTATTGTTCCTAAGATAATATTTCGATAACCTTTCCCTTGCTTTTCACTCATTTCTGGCAAACATAAGTCTCTGAAACGCCTTCATACCTGATGCCTCACCAAATTATTACGAAGTCTAATAATAAGCTCTCTGCGCGCACTTTCTTGTTAATTCCTACTGTTAGTTCACTCTATCTCTCACTATATATATTGTTCAAATTTTCAATCGTTAAAAAAATACTTCCTAATCATCCATTCAAGTTCAAATACATTTTTTTAAACTTGTAGTTTAAACACTTTTAAATACTTGATGTTAATACAGTTTTCTCAAATCTTAATTCATTAATTATATTAAAAAATGAAGTAGTAACAAATGAAAATAATAGTCCCACAGCATATAACAGCGTTTCTCAAACTGTGGGGGGCGCCACCCTAGAGGGTCGTGATAACTCTCTGAGGGGGGCGCGAACAATTTGAAAAGTCGAAAACAAAAGATTATTTTAGAAAATCATTAATTTACTTAAAGTAATGAAACAAAATACATTCTAACACAATAAAAAATAATGTACACATTTACATTAATATAATACACTTATAAATGTATCAGTACTGCAAAATGTATCTTTATTCCTCAATCAAATTAAGAACAAGTTTAATAATTACCAGTGAATCCATGGACTTGTGTGTGTGCCATGTATAAAATTATATGCATAAATTAACATTTATCAAAATAATTTGTACGGTTTATAATTAATCCCTTAACTGCCAATTTAAAGTTACACGATTCTCTCCCCAATGTCACCGTTTTCCACGTCGGCGCGCGTATGGGATGCATTGGGGAGGGGGGGGGGCAGAAAAGGTAAAATAAATATATAAATCCTCTGAAATAAGTAACTCCTTCGCAAGCAACACTGTCAAGGTCCTTTTATTGCATCCCAAAGCCTTCGAAATAATTTTATGGATGTCAGTGCTCAGAAAAGATCGTACTTCCGAAAGACGTATATATATATACGTCCGAGACAATTAACGCTTTGGCTGAGAGAGACGTTTATATATAAGCCGGTGGCACTTAAGAGGTTTAAGTCGTATTATTCAAAGTATCGTATTATTTAATTGAATGCATTGTTATTGTATGAAAGGGGGGGCGCGATGAAAATTATAAATAAATATTGGGTTGCAAATATTGAAACTTTCAGAAGCCTTTGAAGAACTTGTCTATAATACAAGTATTTTTAAAGATTATTCGCATACACTTGATCGTCTTTTCAACAGCCGAAGTAATAGCTAATCGCCGGTCGACTCTTCACTGTCAAATCAATACTGCCTGATCGTTAGTCAAAACAATAGTAAGTTTCGGCGAGTGATTCCCTATTTATACTCTGCAGGGATTTTTCTCAAAATCGTTATAGATCGTGACATTACTAGATTTCATCTGAAATTTCCAGAATAATCCATAGAATCGCCAACAGGGTCTCCAAATAGGATCCCAACTTGGCTCTACCTTCAAGATTTCGTCAAGTTTCTATTGAATCACCATTATAATTTAAAGAACGGCGTTGCTTGCGAATATTACAATTTTAAAGTAAAATAAACACAGCAGAAATAAATAAATAAAATAAATACAACAGAAAATAACGTATTATGCAAGCATTATTTACACTATTTTAAACATTCATTATACAAAATTCGTAACAATATATATATATATATATATAATGTAATGAGGTACACACATTTTATGGTTGTAGTCGTGGCAATTAAAAGTTGTAGATCAAATCATCGTTTATTTCGGTAATTTTATGAATTAAAGACAAAGGAATCCTTTCAGCAAGAGTGCCAAAAACCAAGAGAGAATCATCTCATTTTCTACATTAAAATAGGGGAAGGTTTATTGGGGAAAAAATTATAATCCCATGTTCAAGTAAAAGGAAATATTAGTTATTTTTTGAAATAACGTTGATGTTTTAGAAAAAAGTTTCAAACTCTCAGTAAGGCTAGAACAACGATATTCTGTTCTAGGCATCACGAATAAGTATGTCAAAATAGAGCTCGTAATCCTTTCATATGAAATGAATTGAGACATGTTATGAAATAGGGGATTCGCAATTAGGATTCAGATAAAAATATAATAGATTGGAATTTTAAGTAAACAGTGTTATTACCTATATATATATATATGTATAAAGAACCAATTATAAGAACATTGAAATCTTTTTATAAAATTTTTTATCACAATCCAAATACAAAATCTACAAACACAATTTTATTTCTTAGTTTCTGTTCATGTTATCAAATAGTAAAATGTTTCTCTCTTTTGTCATATATTCTCTTAATATATTTATAACGTAAATAAAAATTCATATTTAAAAGTGATAAAATGACAAAGATCAATATTTATTACCTATTATAAAAGTTTAGCATTTACGTTTAAAGGATCGTCTTGAGTTACAAGAGTTACTGATGACATACTTTAGAGCTTCTGTCAAATTAAAACGATTTGTATTCAAATTGACTTTCTTGACACTTCTCTTTCACATCAAATAATGACTTTATGATTTTATATATATTCAATTTAACTTCAATATTATTCCTCTTTTTAAACCACAGAAATTGAGACCAGAAATCTATACCTCGATTCATGATCCTTCACGAAGCTCGTGGATTTAACTTAGTTTCTATGATATTGAAGAAAAATATGAAAAAAAGTCTATAAAAATATATTATTAGGAGGAATGAAGATTAAAATTTGGACAGTGAACAAAGTTAAACAATCCAATCTCAATACCATCGTACTAAAATTTCCCCCAACTAGTTATACATAGTGTCTGGAAACCCAACGTCATGCGTGTCCGGAGTGAAAAAAGAGGGGGAACCGTTCAGTTCTGGGAGGGGGGATTCAATATCACTTGGTTTAGTGTGAACTAGCATACTTTTGAAAATGTGGAAAACTGACTCCTTGCATCACATTATTAGGTACTGCAATCACACATTTCCGAATTTTACAGTGATTTTTTTCACTAACGTGATCTTACACAGCCGTGCTATTAATCACAGTCAGCAGTCGATCAAAACTTTGCTGGTAAAGGTATTCGAACACGTTTAGGGTATTGTTTTTAAAAAAATAACATCCTAAAATATTATAAATACTTTTTTAGGAATCAATACCAATAAATACAAATAGTAAACTAACAATATTTTTTAAAAAAATTATCTAAATTTTACAAAAATCAGTGAAAAAAGTAAAATTTTAGCAATATTTTTGAAAAACTTCAAAGCAATTAGAGAAAAAAGTTATAAACATATCCATAAAGGTATTACTAAAACAAATTAGATGCATTTATCTAGAGAGTACTCTAAACTTTTAATCTTTTATTAAAATTTAAAGTTTTAGAGCTGATTGAGTAAATATTATCGAAAATGTCACATTCTTCAGGACACCATTATTTAAATAACATGCCATAACTCAAAAAATATTCATACAAGAAATATTTTAGTAAATTTTCTAGAAAATAATTTGAATATCAGGTACAAAAAGTTTTATAGAAATACATTCGTAATATTCTGAGTTATCAGACTCGCCCCATGGCAGATTCTGAATAATTTAAATACCCAATTCTAGTAGACTAAAAACCCACTTCCGGTTTTCTAATTTTTATAAAATCGATTGCAACTTGACGTCCTAGTAACATAGAAATAAAGCAAAAAATATTTTTTAAAGCCAAAAGATGGCTCTTTTCAAAAAAATTAAGAGCATAAAATATGTACTTTGACCGAATTGGGTCATTTAAACGCGTTCGGATGAAGACAAAATTAATGTAATTCGAGAAAACTATTTCACCTAACATTGACTCTCCTTAAAAAAATATTACATAATACACAAGCAAGCTATTTCAAAAGATGACCCATTTAGTTAAGATTCCAAAATGGTACAACACTTGTTACTTTTTTATGCGAATTTTTTTAACAAAATGAATTCATTTAAAAAACTTAATCATAAATGCGTAGCTCAAATTAAGCAACACATTTAAAAATAAAACGGGAAACATTTTTGTAACACTTTAATGAATTAATGGTGCACTTAAAGATGTGATGGAGAGTGTCACACACACAAGAAAAATATTTTAAACTGAAGTTTTCCCCCTCTCCCCTTAAATTTCGTGTCTACTTGACGTTGATTTTTGGGACACCCTCGAATTCAACATTTTTTTTTTCAATATCTACTAATCCATTAGAGTGTTCAAAATTCTTCATTTTTAAAACGAAGTTTTACTTTTTAAGTGTAAAATAAATAACTAAACCTTCTAAAACAAAACAAAAACGTTAAACAAAATTGAGATGCGTTATATGATATTTTTTATGCAACAGAGAAACTTCTCAGGGATATTACAAAAGAGGAAATAATTCTTCCAGATTCCCCATACGGTGGTATAAATGTTAAAGTATTCTCTCGTAATAGCACCGTTAGTTGCTCTCTACCATAATAAGTATTTTTCTATCATAAAATTTATTTTTAATCTTCTGTATGATAAATGCATTTTTCCTATTCCCTAATTCAAATACTTCTAGTCTCGATTTTACTAAGTGAAGTAAACTTAAGTCTTGTTTTTTGGCGGAAAGAGAAAATTGGCATGATTAAAAAAAGATGAAATAAATTTTCCTGGTATCATTTTATGTGAAAAAGATTATTTTTACTTGTAGTAAAATAAAAGATACATCAAAGATATACAAATAAAATTGCTTCGTTTCTCTGTACCTACTACTTTTCATGTAAGACCTTAAGTTATAAAGTATTTAAATACTAAGCTATTCTAACAAGATGTTACACTAACATTAAAATATTGTTCTCTGGCACTTTTCCACAAACAAGGAGTTATACGCAATACTTCGCAAAAGCGCCAAATGGGCAAGGTGCTTGCCTTGAGTCAAGATTAGTTATCCAAAGACATCAATACGAATTAGTTAGGATATGGAATATTGAATCTGCATTGGCATCAAGTGACATCTCATATTAGAAAAATATTAGAAATATTAGAAAATATTAAAGTCAATTCCTACTTTGATGGCGACATCTGTTGCGATTAGTCAGAAACAACGCAGAATAAGTTTAAAATTAAAAAACAAAATTTAATTAATGAATTAATACTTGAAAAAACTGTATTAACATCATCCATTACATGTTTGAAAAAATTTATCTGAACTTGGTGTGGAGTCGATGAATAAAAAGTATTTTATTAACGATTGAAAATTTGAACAAGATATATATATATAAAAATAGAGAGAGAGAGAATGTGTGTGTGTAAACTAACAGTAAGAATTGAAAAAAAGAATTAAAGAACCAGGTGGCTTTCTTAGCCTTGTTGTCATACAGATAATTTTAAATTTAAGAAGGAATGGACCGTTGTAACCAACAGATAATGGGTTCTTGTCACGTGATATAAAAGCAAAGTTAGTATAGCAAGAGTTATAAAACATGACGCCATTCATACAGGGATTCCAGCTCATACGACGACTTCGTCCTCTTGTACTGATTCAAAATTACGAATCTGTTCACTGGATTAAGCAGAGCTTTTGGGTAAAAGTTACAACCAAAAATGTTTAAAAAATTTATAGAGGAGTGTGAATTATTTTTATCCAAAGTAATTTTACAAATATTTAAGTAATCATGTAAAATAAGATAGAAAGATAGATTCTTGCACATTACATCATTAAAAATGTGTTAAAATATTTTCATTTTAAATTTATTTTCATAATAAAAATGAGACATTTTGGCAAATGTTTAAATGAAATTTTAACCCGAAAAAATTTCATAGAGTGGTTTCTGTTCCTTTTATTATGTGTACCTTTCATTAAATTAATACTTTTTTTTTCATAATGATATTCCTTTTTTTTAAAAAGTTGAAAAGTTACAATTTTAGTCAAAGAAAAGTTAAATGAAATGGAAAAATATTAAATTATGATTTCTTCTGTAGAGATAAAGAAATTATCGTCTTCGAACGATGTCTTATAAGATGTAAGTCAGCCACATTTATCTCGGAACAAAGATAATATCTTTTTTTTTATTATTATATCTGTAAAAAGAATGTTATTATATTTCTGTTATAAATCTTTTTCATGCCTTTAGTTCGAATAAAGTTTTATTAAAGAAATTTAGTAAGTAACTTTTAATTTTTAGTTTTCATTTTCTATTCATTTATTATTTTTGTGATGATGTTTTTCAAATATAGTGTGATTATATATTAGGAGAACAGGAGGTTTTCCACTTTTTTCCTTTACTTAAGGAATGCAAAAATTTTAACAAAAATGTTTGTTAGCTTCCAATTTAAGCCTAATGATTTTTTTACAGAACAGCGTTAGCTACTAAAATTGATTTCAACCGTTAAAAAAAGATACATTCACTTTACCAAATATGCAACAATTATTTAAGGAGATTGGATTCTTTCTTTTTTCTCAATGTATGTGTCTAAATAATTTCTTCTTAAATATTTTGTTGCATTGATTTTAAGGAATGGTTTTTTATACATATGTTTACTAACAATGATCTGGGATCATTTTAAACACGTTTTAAGCCAATTCGCGGCCAAATACGTGGCTTCTCCTAGTAAGCGTACCTACAAAGACTGCTGATTACGTGATATTTTTTAGTTCACGCTACAATCTCAGATTGATCGCAACTGGTCATTGAATTAGTTTATAGCCATTTGAGCTATAAATGATTAGAAAGAATAAATACAAGTTTTATGTGTGTCATAATATTTCTTTAAGAACTCTAATAATTTTCTTTTATTATTACTTTTTTATTCAGTGGATTGGTTATAAAATCCATATGTGTACAATAGATACTATTTTTTCTTTATTTCTTATAAATGTTAAAATTTTAAAAACACCAAACTAAATTTTGTACACTCTCTGGTTGGTTTAGTCCACTAATTATCACTTGTCTGCCCATTCTCATTTCTTTCCAACTTATAGTAGCATGGATTTTTTCCAGTAAGGATCATAACTAATCTGTAATTCTACCAATTGCATTCATCTGTCGTCAGATGAAATTAGAAGACGAGTGAGTAGAATCAAACAAAACAAAAAGTAAACTTCTTCGTGTATGAAAATTTTCAATAAAAAATTATAAGTGGCATTCAACACAGGAATTTTATGCAGCAACGAGCTATCTCACCGTTTTTTGTTTCAAATGACTGTGAATGCCATAGCTGTATTATATCTGTAACTTGATATTACTACATTTTGCGAAATTTTCTATTCAATAAAATCTTGTCATCCAGAAAAATTTTCCCGGCAGTGAATTGGTTAAAATCAAATGAAAAGATTTCATATGAATGGAGTTTTATGGTGTAGAAAATTGAGTTTTCTCGTAAATATAATTCGATAAACTTCACGACTCTCATAAAATTCAGATGACGCCTACATAGGCACTCGTTCAGTTAAAAAGCATATAAATTAAATAAATTACAATATTAATCATTATTTAATTATTAGTATGGATCAGCTAGAATGCACTTCTTCTACATTTATCCTTATAAATTTAACTTGTTTAAAAAATTAATTGAAAGATAAACAAATACTATTTGTTTACAGATATGTTATTCGCCTGAAGTCACATATACATATTTTACTTGCTTATATTGCTGAATTAATTTTAATAAAATCGATACACATAGATAAGCCATATTTCATATTTGTGGTTTATTTTATTAATTATCATATATATAATAATAAAATTTACTATTATTAAAACAATATGAATAAAAGAAATGTATACATGAGGAAGCATCGTTCAAGATTCTTTAGCATTTTTAATTATAATACGTTAAATAAAGATGTCCGAATTCGAAACCCAACAGTCATAAATTGGCGAGTAACAAATAATTAAATTAAATAATCTCTACCAGTGCTCCACAACCTCACCAAGTACCATCAAAGTTTGATAGTTTTACTGAAGCCCTCTGATAGTATGTCGTTGATTACTTATATTTTAGATTATTTAGATTTGATAATTTTAAATTAATTGTATTTAGATATGCCTCCAGAATAAAATTACAGTTATACCGAAATATGAATGTAAAATTATTTAATATGGAATATAAAGTGATTTCCATGGAAAATCGCACAAACCCGAATGAAGTACACCACAGTAAATAAAACTGAAATAATTTAATGTTCCTTAGGTGGCCCGGGAGTTTGGGACCACTGATATTGATAGTACGTGCTTTCGACTCCTTATTTTAAATCAATTATTGCATAGTAAATTTTTCTTTTAATCCTCCATTTCAATCAAAACAAGAATGTATTTTCTTTCAATACTTAATAAGGTGAGAAACACAGAAGATAACGAATCTTTCTTATCAAGGAAACATATACATTTTACTAGACAATTAGCAAAGCAGAACGTTTGAAAAGAATTTCTTGTATATGAATTTGAGAAAATATTTTTTTAAAAGCAACGTTACTGTTCTTAAGTTCATGAAATTCTAAAACGTGTTTAAATGCATAAAAAGTAAATGTGATTAAAATAATTTGCACCATACCTACAAGAGCTAATAAAAAGTTTGATGATCAAGGATTCTCTAATAAAATTTAAAAGGTATTGTGTGTGTGTGTGTGTGTGTGTGTGTGAGTTAGCCCAGACAGCATCTCTTCAAAATAATATATACCAATGAGTTAAACTGTTTGAAATTTTTTTTTATTTATATGTTGGATAACATACATTTGATGAAGTTCTATGCTTATTATTAATACATAGTTTATTTTTATTTTAAAGTAATAATGAAACATTAAACTGAAGGAACTCCAGTGTTAAAAAAATATAATTCAATTTGCAAACGAGAAATATATAGAAATAAAAAAATAAAATAGATTTAGGTAAATAATTGTAATTGCTTATGTTTTGTAATCAAGAAATTGTTTTTTATTCAGGAATATTTATAAATATTTCATTAATAAAAGAGATGAAATTATACTGATATAATTTTAAATAATTGTTTCCTCTCTGTTCCGTACCTTATTAACATAAAAGTGTAATGTTTTAAGAAAAGAAATGAAAGCTGTGCATAAATTTTCGCATAAAAAATTAAAAATAGATAAATTATTCATATAAACTGGAAAAAAGTACTTAAAACAACAACTTTTCTTCATTCTGTAAGTACTACATTAATTTTTATTTTTTCCTTATTATACTATCTTTAAAAAAATGCAGACAGTTTTTATATTTCTGACGAATTCAATAGAAGTAGAGTTTATGTAATTAAGCTTTCGAAAATAAAATATAAATAAAAATTGAATAATTGTCGTCAAATAAACATGCCACGACTAATGAAATGATAGAATAATTTATTTCTCATGCAACTATTTCCGCAAAAAAACAAAACAAAAATTGAACTTCATGAAATATTGAAAAATTTATACTTTACGCTCAGAATTTTTCAAAAAATGAATTTAAGCAAGAATATTATAGGAATTATATAATATTAATAAATATTCATTTCTGGTTACGAATACAACAATATAACTGGACGCAAAAAATTAATATGGCTTTCGCAATATATACGAATTTTTATAAAAACACACATTTTAAAATAATTTAAAACATCAAATATACCTTACCTTGCGATTTAACCAGAGGCGCATCATACAGCAAAGTAACCATCAACGTCAAAATCCACGTGGTTCGTCCCATAATCACATTCCAGTCCAGAAAATTGAATAAAAATACTGGATATCCCGCGCTTGGATAACGCTTCCTGATTATTTTTTATCCAGTTTTCCCGAACTTGTTTTGGAATTTGAAATTTAGAGCTGTCTGGACACGAAACCGATTTTTTGGCTAAAGTCCCGGACACTTGAGTGGCGGATCTCCCCTGAGTGCTTGCTGTCCGGAACAATTTCGGAATCGGAATGTGACGGCACGAGGTAGTATGTAGGGGGGAGTATCCCGCCAGATGTCGCTGCCAAACAACCTCCCACCGCGTCCCAATCCCGGAGCAACAGTTGATCCTTCTCCGTGATGAGGATGGTGATGAGTTCTGGATGGGGTCGGAGTTGAGAGCACCCCCTCCTGCTGCTGATTGTTTGATGAAGGATGGAACGGAAAGGGAGAGGGAGGAGTTTCACACGTTTCGGGAGATGACCCCGTTGCAACGAAATTTCCGGAGATTTACGAGGTGCGAGAAAAAGAACGGATTTTGTTTCGAATCAGAGAGAGTTGTCGGGAAAATAAAGAGTAGTTGTTTTTTTATGGAGGGGTTAACTTAATGACAGTTTTGTATCTTGTAATACTTTGGAAGTATTGAACTTTGAGAGAATATCAATGATGGCAATTTGTTATTATTTCAACAACTTTCTTTTCCCTTTGAAATATTTATTATTTTAATCATTTGTTTATTTTTTTAGATCTAAGAATAGAAAAGAAATTAAATTTGAAAAATGGTCAGTTTAGTTATCAATTTTTACGCTCAAAAATGGGAGTAAATTATTTTTAATTAAATGTAAATTATTATAAATTCGTAGCAAAACTTTGTTTAACAAACTTTACATACAGTAAGAACAAAATACCAATTTTACTTAGAATTGAGCTAAAAAATATTTAAACTTGCAGCATATTCATTATTTTGATAATTAACAATAAACTGTGATAAATATACAACAAAAATGAGTTGCCACATAGAATGAAATGAAGTTTTTTGCAACTAATGAATCAACTATAACTTGTATCATTCCTATTTTTACATTTGAGGAAATGTTTAATTACTTATTTGAGTAAACACAGATTTAAGGTACTTGTAAGATATTTAATATTTAAAAGGATTTTAACCAAATTAAAATATGCAAATATTGTAATAGTTGTAAAGAAAATTGATAAATCTATAGAGTAATTCATCAAATATATATTAGATTGACACATATTTAATAGTGTTAAATCTTTACAATTTGAATGTGCAACTTGTTGGTCTTTTATTGTATATAATTAATTTTTTGTTGGATTCAATATATACTCTCGTACATAATTATTAGCTATTTTAAACGAAATTTTAGAATAGATCTTAATATGGAACTAAATACAAAAATATTGTAGGATATAAAAATAAGTTCAATTATAGACATTACTTATTATCGAAGGAAATTTTAGAAGGTATGTAAAAAAAAAAATAACATAGTTCGAGGTAGAGCGAAATTCAATAATTACAAATGGTGTACATCCACATAAACATTCAAAATTCCTGTTGCGCTAACCTTTAAATTATATTTAAGAAGTCCCCCCCTCTCTAATGGGGCAGCGTATTGGTATTTTTTTACCTTTACATTTCGGCACCATCTAGGCGATACCAACTGCCGCAAGTAATTTTGGCACCAAGTTTCCTCCCCACTTGACGCTGAGCTCTGAAGATGCAAAATTGAACTTTGGAATTTAATTTTGCCGAGGCCACCCAAGCCAAACGAGCACTCTAAGGTATTTTTTACATGCCGCATAATCATACGACATGACCGCTGGGTGGCGTAGTTGGTTTGTCACTGGCCATCTGCACCTTAGGTTGCGGGTTCGACTCCGGCCCAAGTCGGTGGTTTTTCATGATGTTTGAGAAGTGAATAGTGGTGTATTTCATGTAGGAAGAAAAAAGGTATATATTTGAACATTTCAAGAGAAACTAGAAAATCATACATTCACTACATTTTATTTATTTTAGTGAATTTTGAAATGGTATCTTAAGATAAATGAAAAGCAAAATGATTCAGAATCCCTCTTGCATGTATTAATGCCAAAAAGATTTCAAAAATTGTGGTTAGGACACAGAGAGGTTTTAAAGGTGAAAAACTTGAAATTTCCTTACTGATTGGGATAACTCCTAATGATACAGGTGCTGAGAATATTCTAGATATTCGTTAGCTACATGTCGAAACAAAAGAATTAAAATCAATAGTAGAGCGAAAAAAACATTCTTTATGGGTCTCTTTTGTTCCTAAGCTAAGTAAACTAGTAGTAGAATAGATTAAAAAGGATTCACTTCAAAACTTAATCAATAAAGAAGTATGTTTCAAAATATAATTTAATTACTCAATAAAAGTATGTAGAGCGCGATGAATTCCGACAAATAATATTTACCTTCTTTAACTGGGTTTCATGAAAAGCAGTGTTGCTCGATTTGAAAAAAGTCCGTAATTAGGTTATAAACAATCCTTACACACACACACACACACAAACTGCTTCTAGATATTTCATTTCACTCTAAAAAAATAAAAACTGACATTTCCGATGCATTTTTGTAATTCTTAGATATCCACAAAAGGTGCCTGCAGCTTTTGACGCAAAACAGTACAATATACGATATACGATTCATATATAATAGTACACTATATACAGTACATATATAATAATATACTATATACAGTACATATATAATAGTATACTATATAGAGTACATATATAATAGTATACTATATACAGTACATATATAATAGTATACTATATACAGTACATATATAATATTATATACTATATACAGTACATATATAATAGTATACTATATACAGTAAATATGTAATAGTATACTATATACAGTACATATGTAACAATATACTGTATACAGTGCATATGTAACAGTATACTGTATACAGTGCATATGTAACAGTATACTGTATACAGTGCATATGTAACAGTATACTGTATACAGTGCATATGTAACAGTATACTGTATACAGTACATATATAAGAGTATACTGTATACAGTACATATGTAACAGTATACTTTATACAGTACATATATAAGAATATACTATATACAGTACACATATAATAGATAAAAACTCATTCATCTCGAGATAACCGGAGCTATAAGAACTACAAATTTGAAACTTGGCAAGCATGTTTCTTTCGTTGGGTAGAGATTCTTTAAGTACGGGCTATGCAAAAATCGACTCTTAAGAGTGTGGTTAGAGTTAATGGGGGGGGGTAAAAGAAAAATAGTATCGGCTAGTCTTGTGCCTTTTGAATCAAGAAGCGGATGCTATATGAATGTTTTTTTTAAATACAAAGCATTATACTAGGATTTAGATAAATATCTCTCAATAGCTTAAAAACAATACATAGTCAAACAACACCATGAAATACCTTACAAAACGGGAGGGTAACGGTTTTATAACTATATATTTATAGAAATATTGTTAAAATTTTAAAATATTTATTACGAAATCTTTTGCTTGAGTAGGAAAAATTTATGATCCACATTGAACATTAATAATAAACCAGATATGGAATTAATTTGATACATGGGAAATATTATTTGATTCCATAGAATCGATAATAACAGAAACGAGTAATGTATAAAAATAATATGTGCTGCTTTTTATAACACAAAATAAGAATATATTAACCTTTAAGGAACGTTTAAGTACTATATTACTCCTTTTAAAAATTGTAAATTGCAATTTCTTCCCATATTTTTCAATTCCTACTATTAGCTCACAATCTCTATATATTTATTTATTTATCTTGGTGGAATTTTCAATCGTTAATAAAATACATTTTAAAGCGCTCGATTGAGCTGAAATTTTATATACAGGTTTATTTTGGATGACAATACAATAATATAATAATAATTAATAAAAATTAATTGATTGCAACTAATTATTTAAAGAATTACAAATACAAACACACAACCACGTTGGCATCATTTTTGGCGACTTAAGGACCCTTTTGGCGGCTTGTGTCAAAACTTGAAAAGGTTTTTTTCTCACATGTTAAGATATTCAGTTGAACTGAAATATATATTGACAATAGAATAAAATAATAATAATTAATAAAAATTAATTGATTAAAACGAATTATTCAAAGAATTATAAATACAACCACGTTGGCATCGTTTTTGGCGACTTAGCAACCCTTTTGGTGACTTGTGTCAAAACTTGAAAAGGTTTGTTTATCACGCGTTAAAGTATTAAGTTGAACTGAAATTTATATACGCGATGGTTTTGGATGACAATACGATACTTTAAAGATAATAAATAAAAATTAATTACCACTTAATGTGTTGTGATTCTGTCCTATGTATATACATATTTATATTAAATGTAACTATTTAATAAAAAGTAGCTAACACAAAATTTTTCATTGTTGATCTAAGTAGGAATTGACTTAAAAATCTTTTTTTTTATATATTACTTGTTTCTAATACAGGAAACATTTCAATTACCCGGACAAATCCTATTTCATCTATTGTACAATTATGGCAATTTTCCTCCTTGGATTGGATTACTTTTAAAAGTTTTTTTGCACCTAAAAGAACACATCCTGCGCGTTACTGTATTGTAATAATTTTTTCCGTCCAAACATATTACACCATCTTTTTTCAATTCCTACTATTAGCTCACACTCTCTATATATTTATTTATTTATCTTGGTGGAATTTTCAATCATTAATAAAATACATTTTAAACCGCTCAATTGATCTGAAATTTTATATACATGATTATTTTGGATGACAATAAGTAATTTAATGATAATTAATAAAAATTAATTGATTAAAACTAATTATTTAAAGAATTACGAATACACACAGCCACGTTGGCATTATTTTTGGCGACTTGTGTCAAAACATGTGTGTGTGAAAAGGTTTTTTTCTCACGTTTTAAAGCATTCAGTTAAACTGAAATCTTATATACACGATATTTTTGAATGACAATACGATACTTAAATGATAATGAATAAAAATTAATTGCCACTTAATATTGTGATTTTGTCCTATGTATGTACATATTTATATTAATTGTAACTATTTAATAAAAAGTAGCTAAAATAAAAAAGTTTCTTTGTTGATCTAAGAGAATTGACTTAATTTTTTTTTTATTTTACTTGTTTTTATGTGACAAGACTTAAAAATGCAGACTTGAATTTTAGTAGACATGTTCTTTTTGTTGAGTAAAGATCTGCTAAAAACGGATTTTGCGGAAATGGTTACCCAAGAGATTTGCGGAGACGTTATGTACAAAATTCCTGGTTTTGAACTATTAGGCTCACAAACTTGAAATTAAGTTCGCATATTTCTTCTGTTGAAAAAAAGAAAATGGTTTTAGCATAAACCAATTCCGAAAGTGGGAAGTTTATGTGGGGGTGCAAAATATAAATATATTTCCTTAATAGAAATGTAAATACTATCTTTTTTACATCAAGAGACGAAAGCTAAAAGAATTTTTTGAACACAGTAGAAAGCTTAATGTGTGCGTTAAGATTAAAAACAATAAATAATAACAGAGCATCAGGAAATATGTAGGAAAGCGAGTGGATAATGGCTAGTATAAATAGACGCATTTAAAAATCTGTACAGTTTATTTTTCATCACTTTTTTTACTCAGTTTTTCAAATTAAACACAGCTCTTCATTTCACAGTTCAAATTTTTTTGGATTAAGTGAAATGTACTTTCATTTTTAATGTATAAATTTTATATTTATAATAAACTATTTTCTTTAACATCTTTTTTTACTGTAATTACCTTAATATTGAATTCACAATCGGGGGTATTTTACGCAAACATACTGATTAGTGCACCGTCTCTAACTTGAATTTGGCGAATTATTATATTTGTATGAAATCTTACTGACCAAAACTTATTTAAAAGACTTCATCATCTCCATTAACCTTTTCACGAAACATTTTTCTCCATTTTAAAAATGGTAATAGTCGTATTTAAATATAAATCTGCAGTATTTTATACAGAATGTCTAAATGAAATGTATGTCAAACTCAATTACATAGTACATAAGCGGGAACGTTAAGAAAAATAAAATTAAAAAAAAGAGGGGGGGATGAACTGTCAAAACAAGTGGTTCCAATGATAAAAGATTCACGGTGTACTCTTCTATTTAAGTATATTTAATACTCTGCTGTTTATATATGTAGCAATACATTACTCTGTTTTCTTATATATCTTGTTTGTCAGTAAGTATAATTTTGTTCATTAATAAAGTATATTTGAAACAAATAGTATAAAAGAAAATTTAGTCAATTCCTTCTTAGATCAGCACATAAAAATTTTATTTTAGTTACGATTTATTAAATAGTTGCAATTAACACAAATATGTATATACATATGACAGAATCACGATATTAAGTGGCCAAATAGAAAGCGATTTTCCTTGCAATTTCCCTTTTTCCTTTCTATATATTTCTTTCCTTTTTTGTTTGTTACTATTTATTCGATAATTAAATCTAATTATTACAAAAAAAATAGTATAGTAAAAAAGAAATCACATTCTCAGAAATTAGGCCATCCCAGGTGAGATTCGAACTCACGACCTTTGAATTAAAAGTTCAATGCGCTATCCATTGCGCTACGGGGACTTAACGAATAATTTTGCCTTCTATATATACTGTTTGACAATTATTTTTGTTTGTTACTATTTATTCATTTTTAATTTAAGTAATGAATTAATATTTGAAAAACTGTATTAACATCCAGTGTCATCCACTGCAAGTTTAAAAAATTGTATTTGAACTTGGATGGATGAATAGAAAGTATTTTGTTAACGATTAAAAATTTGAACAAGATTATATATTTATATTTAGAGAGAGGGGGAGGGAAAGAGGGAATTAATAGTAAGAATTGAAAAATGAAAATAAATACCAGATAGCGACAAATAATTTAATGGAAAAAATTCTGTTCCAATAAACTCCAAAAAAAAAAAAAAAAAAACTACACATTTTTCTGTATTTTTCTTACGATTTTTATTTATGTTACGTAGAAGAAAACTAAAATAGTTACGTTCGAATGTTTATTCTTAACAACCTTATATTCCTATGAGGCTTAAAAGAAACCTTTTTCATGAACTTTGAAGAATATTTTCTCTTGCATACCAGCCAAAGTCTCGGTCAGTAAATTAGTTCGCCCATGCAAATATCCCTTATTTATCCCCTTTCGCCGGCGTGTTTACAATCCATTCCATTCCGAAACGTAATCTCACTTCTGCAGTCCTGAGTGGGCCCATTCATCTTTTCCCGATTCGCCAATAAATGCGCCAATCGAACCTAATCCGGCAGGTCAGTCCGCGTGTCCGGTCCGTCGCACAGGAATTCGAATTTAATAAACCCGCCTGGATCCGACAACAATGCCAGTCCGGCGTGTTCGGAGGCCATTAAAGCGGCTATTACGCGAGCTTAATTGTTCGGGGGCCCTCTTAATTGCCAGTCATTAGAGGAGTATTAAAGGTAACTCCGCCTCGGGTTTCCCCGGATGATGTGGGAGAAATTCCGGATGACGTTTGCTTTCCAGGAAGAGGTAAATCCTGGGGAGTATATTAGGATGGGGTGAGTTAAAAATAGAAAAGGGGTGGTCTTTGATTGTTTTCCGCAATTTTCGAAGGGGAAGAGAAAGATGCTGCAATTGTAAAAGAGCGGGGGGAGGGGTAACTTTTCCAAGAATATTACAGAAGTATTCATTCACAATTAAGTGTACATTTTATTTGGTCCTTAACTGCTGTGGATGGATTTCGTCGTACAATTGCTGCGATATTCCAGCTGTAAAATTTTACTACACTTTTGCTAAATTTCGTTCTTTTCTGACATAAATACCACTACAAGGGTTTTGATAAAAATCCGGTTTTTTTTGTATATATATATTTAAAATAAAACAGGATTCGTATTAAATGTTATTATTGATACTAATTCCATATATATGTAGAGACAGAAGAGAGAAAAGTGACTCACACACACACACTCACTTATCACTACGTCACCATCTCCAGGACTATTAGACCTATGGATTTAAAATTTAGCAGGCATGTTTCTTTTGTTAAATAGAGATCAGCTAGAACGGGTTTTATAGACATAAGCTCCCTAGGGTAGTTGAGGGAGCGTTATAGATAAAAAAAAAACTCCCGTATTAGAGCAATTATACCAACAGACTTGAAATATAGCAGGCATGTTTCTTTTGTTGAGTAGAGATGCGATAAAAACAGGTTTTACGAAAATCAATTCCAGGGGACGAAAAATTTCAAACATTTGCGATGTTAAGCTATTAGACCCATAGACTTGAAACTTGATGGGCATGTTGCTTTTTCTGTTGAGAGATCCACTAAGAAGGAGCTTTACGAAAATCGACTTATAAGAAAGCGGCGAGTTATGGCAACAAAAGATTAATATACATTTATTAAAAGAAAAATATACTTCCACTTTAAAAATTCAAGTTTTGTCTTTTTTGAATCAAGAGGTGGTGTTTATGAAAATGTTTCTGATTACAATCAATAGCTTAATGTTAGATAAGCTTAATGTCAATAATGTAATAATAGCTTAACGTCAGCAATTAAAAAGCATCATATAGTCATACCGCATAACGAAATACCCAGTGAAACGGATTGGTAATAACTAGTATATAGGCAACTATATATTGGTATATATATTGGTAATAACTAGTAGCAAGGCGTGACACACACACAAAAAAAACGAGACTAAGTGTGCATCTTGGAAAAAAATAGAGTTGGCAACAACTGTTTTAATCACGTCATCCCACACCCTCCTCTATCCATATGGCCCATTTCGGCTTAATCGATCAGGCCAATTGGAATACTGCGTCATTGAGTGAACACGTGCAACTGCATTCTGCCAGAGAAATGCCTAATCAACATCAACTTTCTTGTGAAACCTAAGAAATGATGCACAAAAACATTTCAAATATTAACTGAGGCTTATGGAGAGGAAACTTTGTCTCGTGCACATGTGTCTGAATTGCATAAGAGGTTTTCAGGGGCAAGGCGCAGTGTGGAAGATGATGAACGTGCTGGGCGCCCAAGATAAGTGATTACAGACCAAAACATTGCCAAAATTCGTGATATGAGTGTCCCCACTTACATCAGTGGTCCGACTATTAATTAACACTACTTCATTCAAGTACTAAAAAACATCGTGAAAATGTTAGAAAAAAAAAGTGTCAGAATTGGGGAGTGATGAATGGCTGGTGCATCAAGACAATACACTCGTTCACACAGCCTTATTTGTTAAGCAGTTTCTGACCAGCAAAAACACATTACTGTGATGAGGCATCCTCCTTATTCACCTGATTTAGCCTCATGTGACTATTTTTTTATTTCCGACAACTAAATATTGCTTAAAGGAAACCCATTTTATCTCAGTTGAAGAGGCTCAGGCAATAACGGAGAATTTCTTTAAGGGCCTTTTAAAAACCTCGTTCCAGAATTGTTTCCAGAATGGCAGCACCGAATACAAAAGTGTGTGAATGCTGAGGAGGATTTTGAAGGTGATAATGTCACGGAAAACTGATTCTGTATGCCCAATGATTTATTGGACTAGTGTGTGTGTGTGTCATCGTATATGCATACAGTAGAAAAATTTAATTTTTGTAGAGTTAAATTAATTTTATCCATTTCCGCATGTTAAATTTTACTTTACTTCTTAAATGAGAGTAAAATAAATACTAATTTCTATATGTGTGTTAAATTTTATGTTAATTCTGATGCCTTTTATGTTACTATTAGCATTCTGTTTTTTTTAGCTGGAACTTTTCCCTGTAAATGCATTCAAAGACAAGAAACATTATTCTGTATATAGTATGAAAAATTATGTTCTATAAAATTACGCATTTAAGATATTAACGAGCTTACATTGACGTCGAATGTAAAAAATTCTATATCTGGAGTCAATAGACGGATTCAAAAGTTTAGTATTGATCTCAAGATCCATGAATACGTGTTGTGAGGTATACATCTTTAAAATAATATATAAAAGTGTTGTTTTTCCCCTAAAACCAAAACTATTATATATTTGCTGTTCTTTGAGATTCAGTCAAAGATATATACAATGCATGGAACTAGATTCGATTGCTGGGAAATAAAGTTACTGGAAAAAATCGAACACTGTACAATAGCAGTATATTTAATTCTTACTTTTGTAGCTCTTCTGTTTTGCGATATATTCTTGAATTGATTAAATAAACCAATGTAAAAAATCTTGCAAAAGAATTAAAATAAGTAATAAAAATGCCTACTTGCTTAACGGAAGTGCAATACCCCAATAGCTGAAATCAATACCTCCGTGATAAAAGTTTTTTTTTTTCAGAATATCGATTACTTTATCCTGTATCTTCTTCCTATTCTGCGAGGTTCATTCAAGAAAATGTACAATGCATGGATTTAGATCGTGTTCTTATGAAGTACTTTGCAAAATTGAACAAAATTATGTATATTTAATTCCAGTTATTATGTTTTGTTCTTTTTGAAGCTTTCTTTTAAAGGGATTGAATAAATCTGTGTAAAGTCAATAAAATGAATCAATATAAAATGATTAAATAAATCAATATTGAAACTACCAGCTCAGTTAATGGTAGTATTCAAATTTTGACATGACAGAAATTGATAAATGATTATGTACAATGAACATATTAAAAGTATTGGTCTTCGACGATCTGCTGTTGGCCTTGGCATGAGTATTTTGTTTGAACCACCAACTTGCTGATCAGCAGTCCTGCCGCATATGCATTAGACGCCTTGGACGAAAAGGAATCTCTATTCGGATGGGAAAAAGGGTTGTTGCAGGTCTATAACGGGTCTATGGGAGGCCAATGGCTGTATAACGCGTCTATTCACGTTCTTCCTACTAATAATTCTCTTGGGGAATATGAGTCTTTAAATATTATGCTATTGAAAACTTTTCTCCGAAGAAGACGACGTGAATTATTCAAATCAAGGCTGGTATGTAACTTTCAAGTTCGAACAGAGAGAGAGGTTAGAACAGTGATACTCAACCTGCGGGCCGCATGTTTTTTTGTCTAATGCTGCTTAGCTCTTACAGTGTGTTACCATTATACTCATGTTACGGCCCGGATGAAATACCTGTCATATTTATGTGACCTACCGGGAAAAAAGGTTGAGCACCCCTGAGGTAGAAGCTAACAGGATAGCAAGCAGCGATTAACTTAAAGCTAAGCGAGAGCGCTTCGCAGATTATTTGATTAATATTAAGATGCGCGAAGTCACTAAATGCCGTGATATGCAGTCAATAGTAGAAAACCGTTTCCGCTCATGTTTAAAAAGCGAATACTTTTTGTGTCATAGTTTGATTCGGCTACATTTAAGAACGAGTTCTGAGGAAATGGACACCCAAGAGAGTTTCAGGAAGGATTATAGATAAAAAAATTCCCGTTCCTTAATTATTAGATCTACTGACTTGAAATTTGGTAAACGTGTTTCTTTTAAAGTAAGTAAAAGTAACTTAAGGAACATAAAAGTACAATCGAAATCCTAATATCCTATTACGAAACGCGTCTCAATTTATCTTTTTCTAAAGCATTAAAAAAGTATGTTGGTATATTTATTAACAATTATTTAGACCTTAAATTTTTGATAGATTTATTGGTGATTCCAAAAAACATAAAACCATTAATTCTTTTCATACGCCTTACTAATAGGTATTTAATATTTCCTAAACATTGATGTCATTTCTATAAATAACTAGTTATTCCCTTAGCCTAAGCACATGACTGCATTTTTTATAATGCGTCTTTCTCTGTCCTTCCCTGTATATAAAAACTTGATATTTGAATAATTCCATCTCTTGATTTTTGTCTTCGCCATGTAGCTATCACGTCTCTTAGCTCTTTGTTTCTTTGTGTTTGCCTTCGTCAAAATGTAAATTTCGCGTGTGTGTGTGTGTGTGTGTGTGTGTTTTTTTTTTTTTTTTTTTTGTCCTGGATGTTTTATGTGTTTTGTTGTGCGTCTCTACATGCATAATAAAACAGATCTCAAACAGCCTAGTCAATGCAACATCACGATCATGTCTACACCACTCTCCAAGGTTACGACACACACACACACATATATATATATATATATATTCTTCGGATTTTATTTAATACATTTCGGAAATGGGAGAGAAAAATAAAAACTATTACGCCAAGTCTTGAAAATCTCAAGATCATTATGGATAAAAATCCCTCGAAAGGAGGGAATTATTCAATTAGATATTGTATACAAAATAATTCAATGGTCAAATGAATACATTAATTGGACAAATGATTATTGGTCACAAGCTATATAGAGGGAACAAACTGAAATATATTACTCGGTAGTGATAGCCTAAAATATGTAAGATGTAGAATATAATTGCTGCATCCTGACTGTATCCAGGCAACTGTGAAGTACCCACAAAGTTTTATCTTTTAGTCATGCATATAAGCAGATGGTATCGGTCGCCTTCATATCATCGATGATACACTGAATGTCATAAAATACCTTGACACCATTCTAGAACCCAAACTTCTGCCTTCCATCAGGAATCTATTTATCAACAATGCTTCATTTATTTTTCAACAAGATTCTGCTCCCTTGTCACATAGTAAAGTAATTGATAGACTGGTACTTTTCTAAGATCATTGAGTTAATGTCCTAGCCTTGATCCTTTCGAAAACTTGGCACCGTTTTAAAACTCTTGGCCGAATGAGGTACCCATGAAATAACAAGGAACCAATTGAGATTATTATTTCTTGGCATCATGTAATAACGAAAGAAAAGCATAAAACTATTTTCAGCTCAATGAAACAACGATGTGAAGTTGTAATAGAGTAAAGGCAACCTCACTAAGCTCTGATAACTCACTGCTATCATTGGTATCCAAAGTATATCGACAATTATTGCAGAATAACTTTTTTTGCGGTGCAAATATTTGAATTTTTTTTTTATTTATTGAATTCAGTATTAAATTCTCTTTAAAAATATATAAAATACTTTGCATTTTTTGCAACAGAAAATTTTCTATAATCATATAAAAACTTAAAAAACATAACAAGTTAAAAAAGTGTCCACAATTTTGGTCATCACTGTATACTTAGCCATGTTATGAAATACTTAATGAAGCGGGTGGGTGAATGTAAAAATATAAATTTTTGAAATGAAACTATGATATTTTTAGCCAAATTTTTACCTGAATTGTTCGACTGGTTGATTGGGCCTCAAATATATTCTTTGATAAACCGCAGTTTAGCATTTTTTATTACGCAAAAACATATGATTTGTACTATTTGCGAAAACTCTCGTATACGCTTCACGTATAAACGAATAGTCTTATTTTAAGCTTACTTAAAATTAACCGAATATCCCATTTATCAAAATGAACTTCGTAACGTTGACTCGCTCCTACCCGAGTAACCGGTGAAAATCTTAAAATGGGAATTCCTGCCGTTAGTTTCATCATAAATTTCGCCCTCTTGAGCGGAGATGACGCAAAATTGAATTTCCAGTCATTCGGAACTCCATTGCTGTTCCAGCAATTTCCTCTGCCTCAAGCTCTGCGGAAACGTTTTAATTAAGCGCATACTATTCAACTATGAATATTTATGTTCGATTTTGAGCGGAAGGATTAACATCGGGCAGAATCAAAACATCCGAGTGAAATTATTCCCAGAATATTTGCTTCCGAAGGAATGGCAACAGCATTTCTCAGTCGAAGATTAAAATGGCGCATCTATCGGAAGGATAGTGATACCCAAGGCAAACGGAGATGTTCCCTTCTATTAAAAGTGGAAAATTTCTGAATCTGATGATTTGATTTATTGGTTGGTTGATTTGAGTCAACATTACTGTGTAGCTATTGACTTGAGGGTTATTAGAGATGGATCTTGTCATTTCTGGCCAATGTTGGTTGATGAGAATGACCCTTAAGTTCGCTCTTTCACTCGCTTAGTTTCCACATCGCTTCATTTATGAGTTCTGAAGAGATATTTTTTCTAATATACGTCTAGTATCTCATGCTATCTGTCTTCAACTGATTCATTAATTGTTTATTAACTGGGCATTTTAAAGCAACATTGATTATTGGGGATAGAAATCGTAATTTTGAATCATGGTCAAGGGACGAGGACAACATCTGAGCTGGTACTCCATCTCTTCAAACATCCATACCCCGCCAATGAAAGGATGCTTTGAGCCTCGACAAATTTAACATATATCTGCCTTCATTGGCACCAGGTTTCAAACCAACGGCTCGACAACGCCAACCACGAGTTCACGGCCCTGACACCTCGGCTACCACAGCGATGTATTCAGTGGAGCTAGGATAGGAACCACTGTGTGTCCTGTTGGAAAAAAAGTAAATATAACCTGAAATACGTATATTTCTGTTTTAATAAATGTTCTTCTAGTGTAGCGGATATATTCGAATGCATTAAATATTAACTAAGCGCAAATGAATTGGGGCTCTAAATACTTATATAGTATGTATTAAGAGGTGTTGGAAAGCTAAAATCTTATTTTTTCGATAATTTGATATTTTTACATTTGCAAATTGCATAGATTTTAACCTTTCTAAAAAAAAACCCTACTTTAACCTCTAGAGTAGTTAGAAACTCTTAAAACCTATTTTTAAATAATCGTTGAAAATAGGCCACGCCCATTTGAATGACGAAACATGTAAACAAAAAACTTCGTCTGATTTTAACTAAAACATGTATCTTTTATTGTAAATTGGGCCTTTTATTTATTTTTTTTTCCTAGTCGATTAAGTCTCATTGTATACATTAAAAACAATTTATCTCAAAATGTAAATTTTGATGTTCTATGTACCTTTTCTGAGAAACTACTGTTCACAGGTATGCATATTTCTTATGATATATTTATAATGATGGCTAATATATACTAAAATGAGCTTTTTGTAAAAAAAAAAACTATTTTTTACTAATTTTTTATGTGAAAAATGGGTCAAATTTCACTATGTTTGATAAAATATCTTATAAATTAAGAAAAAAATCAAAATTAGCTAAAAGCTCATTTCAATATAATGAGAAAGATGTATGCAAAATTTCAAACATGTGTGGCGGTGTGATATCTATATGAACTAGTACCAACATCACGCGTTGACGATCGTTTTGGCGTGATTGGTTACGTACTTGCGTTCGGAACGGATGGTACCCAGAACGAACCTTCCCTCCTTCATTGGTGACCCTGGCCGTGCAAAGGAACCGCCTCTTTACGCGCCGCAGTCGTGGCGCAATCTATCCACCGCACAAGCAACTAAGCCGTCAAACATTGACGCAATTCTCAAAAGTCGTCTCACACAAATGACGCAATCAAACCGTCACACAAATGACGCAATCAAAGACGTCTCACACAAATGACGCAATTCTCAAAGCCGTCTCGCACGAATGACGCAACCCACCAAGTGACGCAACTGCTTACATACTCGCCACGAATATGGTATCGTTGTTCGCCTATTCGCCGAAACACTGGCGGGGGAGTATGTGGCGGTGTGATATCTATATGAACTAGTACCAACATCACGCGTTGACGATCGTTTTGGCGTGATTGGTTACGTACTTGCGTTCGGAACGGAAGGTACCCAGAACAAACCTTCCTCCTTCACATGTACATATTACAGATTTTGAGAAAAGGTACATCGAAAACAGCCAATTTAACATTGTCGGTATTGAGGTTTCCTACTCCCCTTAACTATATTTTTCGAACTTGCTAAGAGTATAGTTAACTATGCACAACCAATCTATACTTATAAATACTTAACACAAAAATGCGATTATCTGAGAAACGGTCATTAATTAAGAACTTTTTTTTTTGTCGTTTCACATTTCTCAGAGCTGTGATGTAATGTATCAGTTTTAAAAGTGAATGAAAGTCGCTGTCCTAATCAATTGAGGGACTCTTACTAACTGTCAAATAATATTCAAGAATTCAGTTCATTGTAGAGATTTGTGTGTATATATCTTAATGTATATAACAAATGAATTGAAAAGCGCAAAATTGTTCTAAATCAGGTGTTAGATTTCGTAAAATAACACTCTAATAACACTCTCTTTAGGGATTTACTTAACTCTCATTGTAAGCAAAATGAAATTTATTCACAGTCTAATAAGAGTTGTAACATATTATATTTGCTATCAAAGAGATTATGAGATATGCTGTGGTTCCATAAAAAAATAATATACGAATCGTGATCGTAAATTCAACTCCTTTGGTAACTCGTTTAAATCGGCTCGTCTTTAGAGTTAATCCAACTAATTTGACTTGATTTTTGTTAACGTCGCAGTTTAAAACAATACGAGGGCTATTGGTGACGGATCTCGTAATGGGCTCAATTCATGTGACTGTGACGTCACACGATAGTGAAAGCCACGTGATTCTAGCCAATCAATTCAAAAACTCATGCGACGTCATAGTCACACGATAAAATCTAGTGTTTCTAGCTAATCAGTTCACGAGCTCCGGTGTTGCCAAGTTTTGCTCTTTGTAGACATTTTTTCTTAAAAAGTACATATGTATACACAATGCATTTTATTTAAAAGTTTAAACATAAAATATATTATTTTTTTTTAATTAAAAAAAATATTTTTGTAGAATTTTTTCTTCCCTAACATTTAAACATCTTTACCCAAATATGAAATTTGAAATTTTATCTTAGTTTTACAAATAGAACAAGTATAATTAGTTTAATGTTTGTTTTGTGAATTCAATGGAGAACACGTGTTTGTCTTTATCATGTGACGTCATGAATTGAGCCCATTGTGTCTGTGTCGATGATGAAGAGGACACTGCGTTAGAACAAATGAATTAATCCATCCATTAATCGATTAATTTATTAATCTAGCATTGAGACTTAAAAAAATTATTTTTTTAAAATTATTCTGACCATTGTAATACACTCAATACTCTGAAGCTGAAAAAATTTTTTTAATTTATGTGATTTGCGTCCATATAAACCAGGTAAAATTCTTAGAGGGGGAAAAAAACTAAATTCAAGAGTTCTGGCTTCTTTTCTAAATAATTTAATGTAACAATAACAATTAACAATAATCAAGCGATAAGAGAGATTAGATAAAATTAAAGTGATATCAGGATAATTAACCCTGAAATTCCGAGACTTAAATCACACACACACATGCGCTTCTAAGAACTCAATTGTTAGAAAGCGCATACCGAGAAAAAAGATAACATCCAATAGGAAAAAAGATTCAAGTCAAGTTAAAATAGATTAATCGTGAAGCAAATTATAGACTCGTCAAGAAAACACAAATCGAAAACAAAAAGTACATCCTAAATTGAAAAAAAAGAGAAATAAAATATTTTTTTCAGTTACAATACAGGTATACATTTTGTCAACACCGGCACCTTCGTTGCTCCTTTTAAAACCCTCTTGACTCTATCTACAGTAAATAAATATTTATTAATCTCGCACTCTAAAACAACCTAAGGCTGTTGGCGACAGACCTCGTCATTTGAGACTCGGGTAAGTGACGAGGACGTCGCCTGAGCTGGCACCCCTCTCCACGAGCATCAGCCCCTCTACACGGTGGGTCTTAAGTGAGATCGAAACTTGAACTCAGGATTCGACAATACTAGTCTCTCTCTCTCACAAGTTCATAAACATAACCACTAGGATACCGCATCCACCCTTGTCAGAACGGAGGTGTGGCCGTTACCGAATTTCTTACGGCATCATTTGCTGGGGAATTTAATTCTCCACGCCGACACAATTGGCTCGAAACAGGAAGCATTTCCTCATTTTCAAAGTTACAGGGTATGTCCAATGAATAACTAAACACATGTGGCTTCCCCACCCTACACACATATTGTTTTAAATAATAATTAAATTTATTGAATTTAAACTAAGAGTGCTAATCACAAAACATATTATTGCCATTATATTCATGATTATGTCATGCAGTTACCAGCATGCCAATATGTGCAGTGCAACACTAATTCCTCTGAGTTAAGAGAAAACACTTTGTGCGACATGCGCAGATTAAATTGTTCTATTACGATATAAGATACTTCAATAATATTTGAAACACTCTTTTATTTTAAATGATTATAAATCTAAAATATATAGCGCATATATTCCATAAGCGTAATATTCGGGTGCAGCTTCCCCTCGATATATAATTACATTAAATTCTCGTATGTCTAAAACTACTCTTCACTTATCTCGTGCATCTAAACACAACTTGAATTGTAAACTAACTAACGAGGCGTGCCGTTATTCTGTATTATGTCCACTAAATTATACGCAGCTCTATGTTCTGGTTTGCAGATACGTTAAGTCATTTTGAACCTAAACTGAGATATCTGCTTAATTCATCACAGTGGTCAAATAAAAGCGTTCTAAATTACCAAATGTTGTTATTTCGGTAAAAACATACTCACCGAATATAGACATTTTTTGGTATGATAGAGGATTACAATTACTTAAATCTGAGAGAGTCAATTCGGGTTCGAGGTTATGCATTGGCTTGAATTCCACAACGGTATGAAAATTAATATTATTAAATACACAAAGAAATGTATAGAGAAAAAAAGCTTTTGTTAGTTTCATATTGTATTGGATTTTCATAACAAATTACGGCTGATCTCAAAAGACTTATATGCTAGTATGAATATGATATTTAATATAACTTTCTTCAAGTAAAAAAAAAATTAAATTAAAAATTATAATACAAGCATTGTCATTGCATTACATATGAGAAGTTTCAGTTATATATAATTAAACGATGATTTTATTTCATTTCAACTGTATTTAGAGAAATTTGTTAAATTTTAATATTTTTAACTAATGTGATGGGAATATGTATCATTTCCTATGCATCCTTTACTTTGAGTTCAATATTTGCTTCCAAGTAGATCAATCAAATAATCGCTCTTAGCATTTAATTTTTATAAGTTTTTTAAAATTAAACTTATTTTATGTTCGTAAAAAACGAATTTCATAATCGATATTTCCTGTTTTGCAGAATTCTGAAATTGTGTGCACTGACGACAGCGCATTATTTTCAGAGATTAACTATCCATTAATCGATTGATTTTAATAAAATTTTAATTTCAAATGTGAAATCTCCCTGTTATGGGGAATTTTGTCATCTAAAACATGTTGACTGATTGTGAATATCGCACTGAGCAAGGTCTAGTGACTACAAACTTCCTTGTCTGGAACCACAAGTTTTTCCCTCCTAAATTTTCATATTACTCTCTTAACTTCCTTCCCACTTAAGTAAGTTTTTAAGTAAAATATTTCTTAAAGTAAAATATAGAAACAGTAATATTATTCGTTCAATATTTTCTATTATAAATAGCAGAATCAAATACTTTTAGTTCGAAATGTACTTTGTGGAAAATTCTGATCTCCGCTATCATTTCCGAAATCTATTGCATCATTTATCACCGGAGAATTCCCTGTTATTGAATACCATGAGGCTTTCGCATTTAAACTCTTGCCCGAGGGAAAAATTGAAATTTTTATTTAAACTTTCGACATTGCTTTATTCAAACGAAAAATATATGTGTGTTACCTACAAAATATATGATGTATATATACAGTCGGACCTCTATTTAATGAAGTCGCTAAATCCTGAAGAAAAGTTCGTTATATGGAAAATTCGTTAACAAGAGGTTCAACTTTAAATTTTCTTTATAAACCACAAAAAACAAATTTTAAATTCACAAACACTATATATTAAAAAAAATATTTATTCACACCTTTTTGTAAATTAATATGTATTTATTTTATATATCTTACCTATTAAAAAAAAGAAAGGAAGATAGAAAAACTGCAAGGAAAGTTTCTTGACGCCTTGATCTACTTAAATGAAAAAATTAAATGTTTTTCTTTCATGCTCAAGCACTTAGGCTTTAATATTTTCGAGCTTCAAGAAACAAAGTTACGAGTCCGATTGATCAACTCTACAAATGAACGGAGACTAGTTCAAAGACACGGGGACACGAGATTACTCCATTGAGGGTGAAAGGAGATATCGGAGATGTTATAGTGAACTCTTACAGCACTTCTTGATGTTACAGCACTTCTTGGATGAAACTCCCAGATTTTTATTGGTCTCGGTGAGTTAGGCATCTAATAAAGCCAGTTCAAGATTTATAACCACCATAAAGTATGTTAAAAGAGAATAACTCGAAATGTCCAGAAATACTTCAAAAATAGGGAGAAAAAATAATGAATCACAAGAAAAAAATTCGTTATATGGAGAATGCACTTCGCTATTGGGAGGCTATTTTGCGAAGAAAATCGTGAAATGTTCTTGGATCTAGGAAAAAATTCGTTATATAGAAAAATTCGCAATACAGAGAGAGGTTCATAATATGGAGGTTCAACTGTATATATATGGAATTAAAGTTATGACTAATGATCAGATACTTTGATGACATAAAGAGAGAGTTTGTGAGAAAATTTTAATAAGAACAAATGATGTTTTTAATGCATACTTAATGTTAGAAAATATCGTGGTTAAGGAATTTTACAAAATAAGTACAAATTTTTTTATTAAAAAATATTTCATTTATTTTTTACTCTAAATAAAAAATTCAATAAAAAGCACATTATCCTGTATTATGCTATAAAAGCTTTTAATTTTGTTAACTCATTAAATAAATAAATATATAACATGATATTTTTTATAGTAATACTGAAGTTCATCATTTTCCTTAGCTTTTTAAATTTTTCGATGCCTTGGAAGAAAATTATTCAGCAAGCTAAAAATTTTAAGTTTAAAACATCGATTCACATCATAGAAAGTATAAATAACAGTGAAAAATCAATAATATATTTTATTAATTAATATTCTTTAGTATAGTAATGATTGTATTTATCAATATAAAGAAATATTAAGATATCGAGGAAACATTTTTGACAAATGCACATTTTTAAACTGATTTCCCGAACGATTTCATCCTGAAAACATTTTATTCGATTACTTTTCGGTTTTCAGTCAATATAATAAACAAGAGTTCAAGAACAAGAGTTTTTCATTGAACAAGAGTTCTAATACAGACATTTTCTTATCATATTTAAAGCGAAAGGTGAAAGAGCAACAGAAAGAAAACAAAGCGTAGGTTTCAATAAAGCACTTAGTTATACATAATAACAATAGATGACAGCACGAGCGACACAATTCAAAATTAAAATATATCTGAATTTTCTAGTGTCCCTCATTCCTGAAAGATGGCGCCACGAATACTTTTCTCTGAACTGTGAATTACTCTTTCACTTACTTTTTTTCACAACTCCATCTAAATCAGAGTTTCCCAAACTTTTTTGTCTCAAAGACCCCTTGCCATGTTTTCCGGTTTGGGGTAAGCCCCTGCTTACTTAATGTTGAATTTATGCAAATCTCTCCGTCATGTGTGTTTTAAATGTGTTTTTGATAGCTAGTACAGAGCTACATAAAATTATATTAAAAAAATCGTAAAACTAAACCCTGTTGAACAATAGTCCTGCAATTATTTAGTTAAAACAGTTAATTTATATATTTTATATCGTGGTGTCGAAATGACACCGGTGGACGTTTAAGGGTATCGAAATCCCGGACGTTCAAGTGTTAAAAAAAATTTTAATCCATTTATTAATTTAATATGTAATTGGCTTTCCTCAGTCCGAGAAATTTTGAAATGAAATTGTTGCCAAAGACAAATTACGAATAAGGCCAATTGAGTGTGTCTCGTAGGAGAAACATTTATATATAGACGATATGTGTTGTGGAAAAGGAGGGAAATATATGAAATAATCGAATATGTTCGATAAAAATTGGATGGCTTGTAACTTCCATCTCTCTTTGTTGTATTTTTGACTAAGTGAATCTTTTTTTTTTTTGACCAAAAATTTTGTTACATTAACTCTCAAATGTATAAATATTTTTGAAAAATAAATCGAAACAACTTCCATGCATTAGAAAAGAAGCACGAACTTTACTTGAATAAATTGTATATTTCAATAAAACTCAAAAGTGCTGAATTTAAACCATTTAGGAAAAACACTTCGTAACTTTTCAAAAGTTAATTTTTTTTTTTTTTTTGGAAAATTTTTTTAAGATTGACAAAATCATTTAAACAAAAGAAATTATAAAAACATTTAGGTGGTATATATTTATTATATACCTCAGACACAAAACAAATACAAACAGAAAAACTATAAAATTACTATATAGAAGAAATAAATATGTAAAAAAATAATACAAACAATAAACAAAAATATATACAATAAAACACGTAACACAAAATTTCCAAAAAAAAAAAAAACTGACACAAAAAAATTAAATTGAAAAAAACAACAAAAAAAAAAAACCGAAACAAAAACTGAACAAACCAAAAAATAATATAAAGCAAACAAAAATATAAAACAAAACAAAAAGCACATAAAATACACAGAAAATATTAAGAAAATTGAAAGATAAAAAAATTAAAATAAAAATACAATTAAAAAATTAGAAAAAATGGAACCAAAACAAAACAAAATAAACAAAAACAAAAATTTAAAATTTTTTTTAAAAAACACAAAAATGAAAAAAATAAATAAAAACATTAAAAAAATTACAAAAAAAAATAAATAAATAAATACATAAATAAAAAAAAAAAAAAACAAAAAAA